>PVKM010010018.1:0-35704 GCA_004027735.1 Carollia perspicillata | reverse complement strand
GGTGACCTCTCCTGTGAGGCTGGGTGCCTCTCCCGGCACCTTTTCAATCGGTGTTTTTAGGCTTTATTGCCCGTCGCTGGGGCCCTGCGCTGTGCGGTCAGTCTCACTGCCCGCTCTTGCCTAGTTTATCTGCACGCGAATGTGTGTCCACAGTTAGCCAACTGCCCTGTGTGCCTTGCGTGCTCTGCTCGTGTCTCCTCCCCGCGTCTGGGGTCTGCAAGCTCCACGCCACCTATGCCGCCCGGCGCTCCCGAGCCTGGCAGCCACCTCGTTTTCCTGCCGCTTTCCCTCTCCGCCGGCTACCAACTCTGCCCCTCTTACCGGTCTGGTTGAATGGTTGTCGGACTTCCGTAGATCAATTTTCTGTGTTCTGGTTGTGTTATTGTTTATAAATATTTGTTGTCCTTAATCTTGGTTGTGAGAGGAGGTACAGTGTTTCCACCTACGCCTCCATCTTGGCCGGAAGTCCTCCAGTAGCTTTATTTTTAAAAAAAGTACAAGTAAACAAGTGAAATTAATGTGAAGGTTGCATTAACCCAATAGATTCGAAATATTACCACTTCAGTATGGCACCACGCGTGGCTCATGGCCACTGTCCTGGACAGCACAGGCTGAGAACAGTCCCCGGTAGAACGTCAGGGACTGATAAATGTTAAGAGCCATTGTTTCAGGTGCTCACGGGCATCCACTCATCCCCCTACTTGTTGTCTGCTACTGCCGAGTCTCGATGATTCCCCTGTGACTGTCCCCCAGGCACCCTGGGTGGTTCTCTGGTGTGTACCCTAGTGAGAGAGTGAGAACAGGTCCTTTGGGAGGTTCCTGTGGTGCAGTGACCCAGCAGCTGTCACCCCTTACCCCCAGAATGTCATCAAGGCATTGGATGAGTTACTGGAAGTCCCTGGGGACCTGGAGGCCCTGACCCTGCCTGACCGGCACCGGGTGGCCACCTACCTGCTGTTGTACCTGGAAGAAGTCCTGAGGACCCTGGCCACAGCCATACCTGAACCCTCCTTCACCTACCATTCCCGTTCAGTCACAGGTGAGGCCTCTTCCTGCCCCACTCCAGCCCTGGGACCTACCCTGCAACTGGAGCCCACAGTCACTGCCCCTCTCCCCTCAGAGCTGTCCCTGGTGATCCAGGAGCAAGGGAATGGAACCGTCACCCTGGGCCAGAGCCACGCACGGATGCAGCTGAACTGGGCTGAGGCAGCTGAAGTCTGGGAGTCAGGTAACAGCAGGGAGCCAGAGGGGGCGCCAGGGAGAGGGAAGAAGAGCTGGGTGTGGCTAGGGGTGAGGTTCCAAATTTGTAACAATTGGAAATGCCTCATGCATACTTCTTAGGAGGGAGGAGGGAGGGCAGGAGAAGGCAGCCAGCCTGTTTGTCCCCTAGGCCCCACCCTGGCAGGCTTATTCTCCAGCCGCAACATGCAGAAATTACTGGCCAATGCTTCCCTGAAGCTGGACCCTGAGAAGAAAGCCCAGCTGGAAAACACACATGGAGGTCCTGTTGGTGGTGGCCAGCCCAGGCTCCTGTCCACTGTCAACACGGTCTTTCTGAGCAACAAGAACACGGAGAAACTAGGCTCCCCTGTCAACTTCTCCTTCTCCCACCCCGTGAGTCCTTGGGTGGGGAGGAGGGATCAGCCCCGTTGTTTACCCCATAGGCAATGTCATGGTGGCCCCGCCACAGTTTCCATTTCCCCACCTCCACCCATTCTGCTGCATCCTTCATGTGCCCCAGGGCCTTTGCACTTACTGTGCTCTCTGCCTGGGACAGCTTTCTTTCACATGACTCTGCCCTTTACCTGTTTCTAGTCTTTGTTCTAATGCCACCTTCTCTTTTAGGCTCTCCCTGACCTCCTTATGTAAAAGATTTTTATTTTTTAGGGAGAAAGGGACAGGAGGTAGAAAGAGAGGGAGAGAAACATCAATGCATGGTTGCCTCTCTTACGCCCCCTGCTGGGGACCTGGCCCACAACCCAGTCATGTGACCTGGGAATCTATCCTGTGACCCTTTGGTTCATGGCCCAGTGCTCAATCCACTGAGCCATACCAGCCAGGGCAGACCTCCTTATTTAAACTTACAACCTGTAATCAATCATGCCCTACTTTTCTCCATTCCTGCTCCTTTTTCTTTTCCTTTCTTTTCTTTTCCAATAGCACTGGTCACTTTCTACCACACTATCTAGTTTCCTTATCCATTAGGTTTACTATATACTGCCTATCTCCCCATGAGGATAACAGCCCTACAAGGGCAGGGACTTGTGTCTGCTCTGTTCTGTACTGTGCCCCTGGCTGCCACACACAGTAGGTGCTCAGTAAATACTTGTCAATGCAAAGCAGCCCTTTCTCAGACCCAGCCCGAGCTCAGAAACCAAGAGCGAGCTCTGGGCTAACATCTCTCACCACCCCCACCTGCCCCCAGGAGGAGGAGCCCCGGTCACGGCAGGAGCTAATCTGTGCCTTCTGGAAGGGTGACAACGACAGTGGCGGGTACTGGGCCACCACAGGCTGCTGGAAGGTGGGCAGCAGGAATGGCAGCACCACGTGCCGATGCAGCCACCTGAGCAGTTTTGCCGTCCTCATGGCCCACTATGATGTGGAGGTGAGCAGCCCAGGGCCACCCTCAGAGCCCACAGATAAAAGGCCAGCTTAGCCGGGACAAGCAGCTGGTTCTTGATGATATGGCCCAACTGATTCTCAGTGGTTGCACAGCCCAGGTGGGCCCATGCTGCATCCCCGCCACCCAGTCCCCTCCCTGGGACTCACAGACCACCTCCCCATGACCCAGCAACTAAACAGTCTGAGCTGACACCGGAAGCCCCGCTCCAGCTAGTCGGCCCTGACTACCCACCCTGATCCAGTGGGTCCAGTTGTTAAATATCGCTAAAAGCTGAGACACGACTTTTTGAATGTGGCCTCAGGTGACCCATAAATATTTGGCCCTGTGTTTAATTGGAATCAGGCAGGCAGAGTAGGGAAGGTTGGTGGTCTAGGCCAAAGACCCAGGAAATTAACTAAACTGTGGGTTCTGTGAGCTGATAAGTGTGGCCAGGTGGGGGAGAAGCAGATGAGGTCCAAGAAGGGGACCCATCAGTGCTGGAAAACGATGTGACAGTCAAGACTTCACTGGGGAGCTTTTAGGGAGAGCAGTCTGGGCGCATAGTTGGAACCTTGCTGCACCCATGTGTGTGTGGTGGGGGGTGGCACTTAGGATGACAAAGATACATCAGACTTGCTCTGTTGTAAAGGCAGAGAAGTGGGGGGTGGTGATCAGCCTAATTCGAGTCCTGCAGGCCAGTCAGGTGGGTCTGGGCTGTGGGACCCACAAGGAGGGCAGAAGGCCTCAGGGTGCTGATCAAGCCCCACCCACCCCATCCTGCATCTAGGACCTGAAGCTGACCCTGATCACCAAAGTGGGACTGGCACTGTCGCTGGTCTGCCTGCTGCTGTGCATCCTCACCTTCCTGCTAGTGCGGCCCATCCAGAGCTCGCGCACCACAGTGCACCTGCATCTCTGCATATGCCTCTTCCTGGGTTCCGCCATATTTCTAACAGGCATTGAGAACAAAGGTGGCAAGGTGAGGCCAGGCCCTGTGGAGTGCCCCACTCACACCAGGGTGCTAGGCCATCAAGGCCTTGGGTAGGGGTAGCTCCCCTACTCCCCGAACCGGGCCTGCCTGCCGATAGGGCAGGCAACTGGCTGCCTGCCACCTGGCCGTGGGTGTCCTAGCCCTTTGCTGACCTGGGGATTCCCCCTCCACCCCTGCAGGTGGGGCCAAGCTGCCGCCTGGTGGCCGGGCTGCTGCACTACTGCTTCCTGGCTGCCTTCTGCTGGATGAGCCTGGAGGGCCTGGAGCTCTACTTCCTTGTGGTGCGAGTGTTCCAGGGCCAGGGCCTGAGCAAGCGCTGGCTCTACCTGATCGGCTATGGTGTTCCTGGGCTCATTGTGGCCATCTCAGCAGCGGCCTATCACGATGGCTATGGCTACGAACGCTTGTGAGTTCGGAGTGGTGGGGCCACGAGAGGGACAGGGGTCATCCAGGGACATGGGGCTGCACCACACACAGTGCCCCACCCCCCCGGACCTCCCTCGGGCTCCTGACCAGATTCCTCCCTTCTCGCCCAGCTGCTGGCTAAAAATCGACCGCGGCTTCATCTGGAGCTTCAATGGACCTGTGGCCTTCATCATTTCGGTAACTATCCCCTCACACTCCACCCTCAAAGCCTGAGCCACCTGGCCCCTCACTGAGCCCAACAGACCAGCTCTCCCTGCAAGTTCTAAGGACAACCCCTAATACAAACTCTCTGCTCCCTGCCCAGTGCAATGCTGTCATCTTTGTGACAACTGTCTGGAAGCTCACTCAGAAGTTCTCTGAGATCAACCCAGACATGAATAAATTAAAGAAGGCCAGGTGAGGGCAGGGGCTGACAGGGAGAGGTGGGATGCTGGGGTTGGCCCCCTGCTGCAGCTGCTGTCCTCCCCCCAGGGTGCTGACCGTCACGGCCATCGCACAGCTCTTTGTGCTGGGCTGCACGTGGGCCTCCGGCCTGTTCCTCTTCCAGTCGAGTAGCCATAGCCATGTGCTGGCCTACATCTTCACCATCCTCAACTGCTTTCAGGGCCTCTTCCTCTTCCTGCTGCACTGCCTGCTCAACAAGAAGGTGGGCTTTGGGTCAAGCCAATTGTAGGGGGCCGGTACCCTCCCCTTTCCCCTACTTCTCGGGGCTGCCCCTCCCCTGACCTGGCATCTGGGGCCCTGCAGGTGAGGGAGGAGTACTGGAAGTGGGCCTACATGGTCACTGGGAACAAGTACTCAGACTTCACCACGTCCACATCAAGCTCCAGCCACAACCAGACTAAGGTAAGGGCCGACCCTGGTGTGGAGGTGCTGGGCCAGAAGGCAGCCTTGGGCCGGACTCAGTCCTCACTGGGCTCCTCTCTCTCCAGGTCCTCAGGACGTCAGAGTCTGGCATGTGACCACAGACAGGTTTTGGCCAGGCCAGCAGCTCCTGTGGCCTCCTCAGCAGCTTTTGCACATGCTGAAGACTGTCCCCTCCTCTCCCACCACCCTGCTCCTTCCACCCTCCCTGGAGAGGGGGGAGTTGATAGTTGTTCTCTGGCACCAAACCTATGAACACACAGCCAGGGTGAAACCGGACCTGATGGGCCTGCTTGTGGCTTCCTCTGCTGCACCCCAGCTGGGACCTTGGTGGGCAGGAGATGGCCCAGGACAACAGCCTCTTGCCCTGGTACACAATGCCCGGACAGACAATGCTCCTGTGCCCACCTGGCCTCCCACTCATCTGTCTGCTACAAATGAAGAGGCCAGGGTGCTGGGGTTCAGCTTTTCCTATTAAGCTAAGACTGAGGTCAAGGATGGGAGAAGGGCATTACTGGACCTGCTGCCTGTGGCTCACGGTACAGAGGCCGGTCTGCCTCTTGGGCAGAGGGTTCTCACTGTTTTGAAGGTGGTGGATATTGTGTAATTTTTTTTTATTATCTGTATAAACTTTTCAATGTTGACACTTAAATCTCACGTTGGTACAGAAGGTGGCTTTGCTGGCTGGCTGGGGGCTCCCTGGCCAGACCCAATGTGTCTGTGAAATGCGGAGGGACCAGTAAGAAACAGATGGGTAAAGGCCAGACTTTCATAATAAAAATTTATTCTTACACAAATCTACAGCTTTTAAACAGTAAAAAGAAAGGCCTACTGTGGCCTAGAAAGAGGACTTGAAGCAGCACGTGGGAAGCAGGGTGGCTCCAGAATGTCAGGCGCGTGGTTACCGGCTCTGCTCAACTGTAAGACACACATGAGGAGGCCAATGAGAAAGGAGAGGCCCCTGGCCCCCAGCCCACCCCTCCTGCCCGAGCCACTTACTGTATGTGGAGATGTCAATTTCTTCAGGAAGCTCTGCCACATTCACTTCAAACCTGTCCTGAACATCATTGAGGATTTTGGCATCATTCTCATCTGACACAAAAGTGATAGCCAGGCCTTTGGTGCCAAACCGACCTGCACGGGCCACCTGCAGGGAGATAAGAGCATAGGTCAGGCCACAGAGACACAACCTGGGGATCTGAGGACAAGGCGGGCCTGGTTCCCACTCCACAAGGGACCATCAAGGAGGTGCTACCTCTGTGGGGCCACTCACCCGGTGGAGGTAGGTGTCCGAGTCCTCAGGCATGTCATAATTGAAGACGATGTTGACTCGCTCAATGTCCATCCCTCGGCCAAACAGATTGGTGGCCACCAGGATCCGCCGCTGGAAGTCCTTGAATTGCTGATAGCGCGACAGGCTGGGCACAGCAGGAAGAAGAGATGGCCATCAGGTACCAGGTTCCTGGGTAGCGCTGCCTCCCAGGGTCCTGCCTTGGGCCTTCGTGGCAGCACGTACTCACCGCTCTTCCTGTGCCATGCCCCTGTGGATGGCAATGGCTGGGAAGTTCTGCTCCACCAGCAGCTGGGCCAGGGCCATGCAGCGCTGCACCGACTTCACGAAGATCACCACCTGCCAGAGGAAGGCAGCGGAGTCAGGGCCAGAGTCCCCACACACTGTCCTCCCAAAGGCCCAGAGCCCCTCCACAGGAAAGAGCAGTGTCACCTGATTGAACTCTAGCACATCCAGCAAGTCGAACAGTTTACGGTTCTTTTCACTGTCTTTGAGCTTGACATAGTACTGCTGCAGTCCGTGTAGTGTGAGCTTGGTCTCGTCGTCCACAAACACCTCCATAGGCTGAGGAGAGGGGAGCAAGAGGGGACAGGGTAAGGCTTTACTTCTGGACACCCTGCCTGCCCAGAACCTTCCAGAAGCGACTCCAAGCTATGATGCTTCCCAGAGAGGCTGCTGCACCCAGTAAACACTTCTCTCCCAACAGCTGGATCTAAGCTCTGGTCTGGCTCAGGTCTGGACCAAGCTCAGCTCCCAAACTGACAAGACAGAGGAGGGAGGGAGGGCTCCACAGCCTCTCGGCATTGTGCTGTGGGTGTCATGCAGCAGAGTCAGCCTGGGCCCCGGGACCCAGGAGGGCCAAAGCTGCTGCACTGCGGACTTGGCCACTGCCCTACTCACATCTTGCATGAACTTCCTGCAGACCGGCCGGATCTCCTTGCTCAGGGTGGCGCTGAACATCATGCACTGCTTCTCATGGGGCGTTAGGCGGAAAATCTCCTGCACGTCCCGCCGCATGTCTGGGTGGGGAAGACAAGAAACAGGTGGGCCTGAGCTCCGCCAGACCTCAACCCCCACCCAAGACCGGTCCCAGCCCCTCCCAACCTAGCACCAAGATGAGGGTGGTGTGCACGAGGAGTAGAGGGAGGGGTGAGTCCCCAATGCCTGTGGGGTTGGACTCAGGGTGAGCGCAGGCCCAGGAGGAGCTGCAATCCACTTACACGCTGCCAGAGCGAAGCAGCCGTGCCAGCGTACCTGGAGCCACACTTCAGGGAGGGGAGCCTGAAGCAGAGACAGCCGCTGGGGTGAGAGCTGCAGCTGCCTCCCAGGACACAAGCCCCATCTCTGACTGGCCCTGTCAGGGCTCACTGAGGGCAGGCAGGGGCCTAGAACTAACCCAGCAGGAGACGAGACCACGGCAAGCCCAGAGCTAACATGGATGTGTGCCAGACGGTGGCTCATTTGGGCTCTATGGTCCCACTCAGGTTGGGAGTCAGAAGTAGCAGGTCACATCAGACCCAAACAAGAACTTGCCATAAAATCATTTACAGGAGACCTATGTGCTGGCCACCTGCATGACCCCACTGTGGGGAAGCCCTTGGTCTGTCTGAGCCCACCTGGCTTTGAAGTCTGGGGGGCTGAGCGGGAGGAGGGTGTGGCTGGGTGGGTCTCTGGCAGCCCCCACAAGCCCAGTGAGGGACACTCACCCAGCTGCTCCAGCATCTTGTCACACTCATCCAGCACGAAGTGCTTCACGTTCCTCAAGTTGAGGCTCCTGTTCCGCACGAGTGCCAGGATGCGTCCTGGGGTCCCCACCACAACGTGGGGACAGTTCTTCTTCAACACCTCTTCGTCCTTCTTGATAGAAAGGCCTCCAAAGAACACGGACACCTATAAAGGTGTACAGGAAGTTACTTTTGCCTATCTAGGGGCTGAAACCTCTCACTCCACTCCATAATGACAGTCACCCAGGCGGTGGTCTTGCCACCTCAGGCTGAGGGCATGCAGCAGGCCCCATGCTCAAGCCTAGAGAGACCTGAGAGCTTGGGCACAGCTCCACTGAAAAGCAGCCCAGGGTGGAGACTGGCACAGGCCTCTGGGGCCATGCATAATTCATCAGACTTTTAAGGAGTATAAACTACCGCAAACCTCAAAGGCAGCTGCTACAGCCAAGTTTGGTAAATGCTGGCTGGGCCAGAACTGAGGCCAGCCAGGCTGGCTCAAGGAGGCTCACCTTGACACTGGGCATGTACTTGGAGAAGCGCTCATACTCCTTGCTGATCTGGAAGGCCAGTTCCCGAGTGTGGCACATGACCAGGACCGTCACCTGTGGGTTGGGCAGGAAAGACTCACCCAAGGAAGTGTCCTAAATCCTCTCTGGCCACAGCCCACACTACTGTTGTCTAGCCAGTGACAGGCCCCATGCTGAGTCTCTGCTCTCCAGCTGACCTGGCCTTCTGCAACCACACAACCTCCCTCCTTCACCATGCACCCTAAGGAAACCAAAGCTCATGCACCCACACGCAGCCCAAGGTTATTACCCCAGCAGGACAAGAACATAACACTGGTATTCACCTCAAGTATCCCCTAAGAGAGTGGCACATAATTTTCATGACATGAGAAGACAGCTATGGTATCTCAGCAGCAAGAGTAGTAACAAAACCATGTGCAGTATAACCCCCTTCAGAAATAGGGACAATTTAGAAAATATACAGCAAAAACTACAGCAAAACTATGGGCACTTTCCAGTTTTTTCTCTTGCTTTATTATTTTGGAGAGGAATTTTGTTACAACTAAGTGGGGGAATTTTTTTACAAGTAAGTACTGTAGTTCATTTTAAAGGCCAACAGACAGAATGTGGGAACAGAAATTTTTAACAGGGGGCTATAGGGCCTGCTACCTTAGGCAGGTTAGGCCTGGGAGGGAGGGTGCCCACCTACCTGTCCATTGACGGGCTCGATCTGCTGCAGAGTGGCCAACACGAAGACCGCTGTCTTGCCCATTCCAGACTTGGCCTGGCACAGGACATCCATACCCAGGATGGCTTGGGGAATACACTCGTGCTGAACTGAGAGAGAGAGCGAGCGCATGAGTGATTGGAAACCAGATGCTCCCTCTGTGTGGGCCCCTCATCAGGAGGCTAAGTGAACCACAGTGAGGAAAGTCAGAGGAAAGTCAGAGGGGTGTGGTGGGGAGGACCAGGGAAACGTACCCTCAGATGGATGCTCAAAGCCACAGTCCACTATGGCCCTCAGGAGCTCAGGCTTCAGCAGAAAGTCCCGGAAGCCAGAGCTGTGGATGGAAACGTAGGACCCCTTAACATCTTTCTTAGGGGGCGCTGGGGTGCTTTCTGCAGGAGCCTGGGGCTCTTCGTCTTCCTCGTAATCCAGAAGCTCATTTTCCACATCCTGTTCTGCCATAATGCTGAGAACAGAAGAGGAAGGAAGGGCTCAGAGAAGCAATTGAGATGCAGGAAAACCCACGAGGCAAGGGAGAAGGCTACACGAATGCAGGCTGTTGACACAGGTCCAAAGGGACTATGCACTGAGGTCATTCTTAGGGGCTGCCCTGGAAAGCCACACAGCTGATAAAGCTGAGATAGAACATCATTTGGTGGCCCCTCCTTCCCTCACCCCCATATTAACTCCAGTAGCACGTCCTGTCAGCTCCCTCTGTGCAGCACCTCCCAACTTCAGCCTGTTGTGGCCATATGTCTACCATTCTCCTCCAAGCTACCTCAGTTCTCCCTACACCCTGCCAGCTACACCCACATGTACACACAATGTGCTCTCAGAGTGATATCCCAATTCCTCCCCATAGCCCTCACAACCCACCTCCTTGGCTCCTGCCCACATCATTCTATACCACCCCTTTCAAATCACCCCCAGCCATGTTTGGTTGTTCAGCCCCTACCCCAAGCTTATACAGCCCACTGATGTCACCAGAATGAACTGCTTCTAGGTCTTCACACAAATGCCTCCTTCTCACCATTCTGGTCTCAGTTCTAATAAACCACCTGAGACCACCTACCTTAAAAGAAGCCCTGCCCCTATCAATCCCCAAGGAACCCACCCAACCTGCACCTGATGCTGCAGAGACTTGAGTTTGTGAGAGAGCATCATCTGCCCAGCCCCAGATCCTCTCTCTGTGTGGTCTGCATTGGGGAATAATTAAGTGCTCTCATGAAAACAACTCCCAGTGGGCGTGGGCCAATAAAAATGAAGCCAAGATGGTAAATGGAACTAATACAAAGCTCACCTTCTGGCTCTATTTAATCCAATACACACAGAGCTCCTTCTGGGTGCAAGAGGTGCTACATGTGTTATAGGGATCCACATGTGACAATACTGTCTTTGTCACTCCTGCCCCACCCCAACCTCCAAACTACTGGGTAGAGGTGCTGAAAGAGCCCTTCTTCCTGAGCTGGGTGCAGAGGGCCCTGGGCCCAGCTTCTGGCCCTCCTATCCCTCATGGTCTCTGCTACTTCATTTGGTCCCAGGGCTTCAGCCACCTCTGCGCTGAGTCCTATCAAACTTGTGTCTCTAACAGCACTCCCCTCAACTCCAGGCTCAATTTCCAGCCGCCTCTTCCATATTTCCCTTTGGAAATTCAGTTCAAAATGCCCAACGCAAAACCCTTCATTTCTTCCCATAGGCCTGCTCACCCATCTTGGAAATGGCAATTCCATTCTTTCAATGGCTCTGTCTTTTCTTTCTCAGTCCTGTCCAATCAGCTAACAAATTCCACCGGAATCAGGCCAGTTCTCACCCCTGCTATCTCACAGGTATCAATTACCTTTCTTTCCTTTTTAATTTTTATTTATCGATTTTAGAGAGAGGGCAAGGGAGAGGGAGAGAGGCCAGGTGCGGGGGGTGGACAGAGAGAGAGAGACAGAAAAATCAATTGTTGTTTCATGAATTTATGCATTCACTGGTTGATTTTTGTATGTGCCCTGACCGGGGCTCAAACCATCAACTTTGGCATATGGGGACGATGCTCTAACCAACTGAGCTATGTAGCCATGGCCCTTTCTTTTTTTTAAAAATATTTTACTTATTTATTTAGAGAGGGGAAAGAAAGGGAAAGAAACACCAGTGTATGAAATACATCAATCAGTTGCCTCTCGCATGCCCCCACTGCAACCCAGGCATGTGTCCTGACTGAGAATCGAACTGGTAACCTTTTGGTTTGCAGGCCTGCACTCACAACAGCCAGGGCACCCTTTCTTTTTTAAGTTAGAACAGTTCATTAAAATATTCACATGCTACATCTCGTACAGTGTACAATTCAATGGTTTTTAGCGTAATCATAGATATATACAATCATCACCACTGTCAGTTTTAGAACATCTCACCACCTCAAACTACTTTTTAATTATCATATCCTCCTAAACCCATTGGGAACCACTAATCTATTTTCTTTTCTATGAATATGCTTACGTTGGACATTTAATATAATGGAATCACACAATATGTGGTCCTTTGTTTCAGGCTTCTTTCACACAGCACGTTTTCAAGATTTATCCATCCTGCAGCATGTATCAGTACTTCATTCCTTCTCATGGCTGAATATTCCATTGTACAGAACACAGTACCAGTTTATTCATTGTCAGGTGATGGGAATCTGGGTACCATCATCTCTTGCCTAGATTATGCCAACAGCCCCCTCAATGGCCTCCCTGTTTTCCACCCCCCATGACCCTCTATCCACTCTCCCCATAGCAACCAGAAGGAACCTATAGAAGCTAAGTAAGAGAGTGTCAGTCTTGCTCAAAAGCCTCCACCAGCTCCCACTGTGCTCAAAATAAAACTCAAGAGTTCTCACCATCCTACCAGGCCCTATACAACCTGGTCCCCTAAAGTCAGACCTTGTCTCTTCCATTGCCCTCCCTCACTGGTCTTAACTGCTGAGCTTCCAACACCCTCAGCTCCTTTACACACGTTGCTCCTGCTGCCCAGAAAGGTCATGAACTCCACTTCCTTTAGGCATGTTGTTCTAGAAAGGCATTTACTGCTGGTCCCAATCTCAAAAGCACCCCTCAAGTCATGCCAGCCCACCAGGCAAGAGCCTAAAAGAGGGCCTGGTATATACCAGGTAAGCACTCAACAGTAATGGTGAGTTAATGAAACTACAATCAAGGCCTCAAGGCAGAGTTTAGAGGCTAAAGTGAGCATATATTATCTGATTCTTGAAAGAAGTCATCTGATACAAACCCTGAGGTTTCCAACAGGCAAAGACAAGAAGGGGTCATTTCCCAGGCAGCAGGCAGAACAGGAGAAAGAAATCGGTCAGTCCCAAAAGCACCAGACCCTTTCTAGGAATGAAGAGCAGGGCTGGCTGGCTGACACAGAGGCAGAAGACAAAGGTAAAGGAGCTGGGAAGGTCCAGGGTGTTTGTACCAGGGAATCTCTGATTAGGTTTTATATTTGAGTGACTCAATCAGTACTTGCCCTTCATTTGCCCAAGAACAAGTTACTAGGAAGAGGAATGGGGGATGAGACAGGCATCAGGGAAAACCAGTCACCAAGGGAAAGAGGATTAACCAAGGCAGGGGCCATGTTAAGTAGGAAAGAGTGGAACACTCTACAAGGTGGGACCAATGAATGCCCTGGGTGATCTGCGGGCATGAGAGCCGGCGTATGATACGCTAGGCTTCAAACCTAGCTGAACAAGAGATGTTATTTAAGAGTCAAAAAAAGTAGTTTTGTTTTGATGGGTAGATAGATTTGGGAACATACAGAGTTTGGGGAGCAAAACTTTCTAGAAGTGGCTAGCCAGGATCTGAACCTCAAAACAAGTTAGATCAGGAGACAATTTGGCGAGATTTGTCCCGCCCAGGGGGGATGACAGACTGCTGAGGACCCAGGAGTGAATGAACTTGGAAGCTGTTACCACAAGTGACAACTCATAGACGCACGTGTACTCCCCTTCACCCTCAAATTCTAGAAAGAATATCCACTTCAAAGTTTATTCCCTAAAGCATGTTTTTTTTGCCCTAAATCTCTGTAACCACGAACTCCCCCTAACGCAGGGCAAAAACTGAGCTGAGTCCTCCGGCTCGAAGAAGCCCGTCACGTCTAAGAACTCCAGCTTCTCCCATCGCGGCAAAAGATCCGGCGTCGCCCTCCGAAAACCTCCCCATACAGTCTCGAGACACCTCGAGACCTCGGACAAGCAGGGTCTCGCCCTAAGTCTGGATCTCCCCGTGGGGCGCCATGACAGCACCTCCCAGAAAAGGGTCCGAGTCCCGCGCGCCAACTGCCGTCCCACCCCGGCGCATGCTCCCCGGCGCCCAACGGTCGCAGCCGCGCGCGCAAGCGCCCCAACCGCCCCGCCCCTCCTTGTCTCGCCCCCCGTTCCTTCTCCCCTTAACCCTCGGCGTCTCTTCTCTCCCGCTCACCCGCAGGCCCAACGTCCCCGCACCGGGGCCCCGCGCACCCGACCTGCCGCTCACCTGGTTTCCCGTTCGCTTCCGCGTGCTCCGAGAAGAGCCGACCAAACCCGGTTGCCGGTCCCGCGCCCCAACACTAGCTACAGCGCTTCCGGCCTCCACAGCCAGACTGAGGGTCTGCTCACTGGACCGCTGGCTTTTCAGTCAAGAGAACAGGAAACGATTATTGGATTTTGCTGAAGGCTTCGGAAGGCTATTGGTGGAGAGACAAACGGGGGCGTGTCTCCTGCCTCGCATTCATTGGTCAATCTAAAAATAGACTCCTGGGGTTGGGTCGGCGTCAGTGCGTACCGTCACGTGATCAGGGTTTGCCACACGGTGGGAGTCGCCATGTTTGACACTGGCAGGCGTACCCGGGATGATTCCGGGATGATTGATCTGTAGCGACTGTGTTGCACTGAAATACGATCTCTACGCGGCGCCCGGAATTTAGGGCTTTTGTAGTGGCATTAATTGCGACCTCCTGGTCCTCCAGTGGGGAGGCTCTAAGGAAGATTGGGAGCTTAGAATGACTCCAGCATGGAGAGGACATTTTGCTCCTCCATTGGGGAAGGGGCCCCTTAGAGCGCGGGAGTGAAAGAAATGGTCATGGTAACAGTTTCTGTTTGCTGAGAGTGTCCTGAGTCGGACGCTATGCTAGTGGCCATACAAGTTCAGGCCACAAACCTATAATCAGGATGTTTTCCCCTAATACTTTACTGAGGTAAAGTTTGTAGTAAAGTTGATACAGGGAGCAGCCAAGAGGGGGGCCCCCAAAAGGGATTTGGAATGGGGCCCAGAACTCAAGATGTCTAGGAAATATTAGAGAGACATATAAGATGTCCCCACCCTTTCCCCCACAGCTGTGAGTTGGAGGAAGGGACACATGGGGCAGGGCATACAGGGCTGTTTCGTACAGCCACAGCCTTGCAGCTAATCCATGGCATGGTTATTTAACATATCTGTGGCCTTTGGCGGGTCATTTGAGTGTGTTAAATAGCTGTGGCCATGCTTGGAGCCAGGGGGATGGAAGACACTTCCCCCCAAGATGTAAGTGGGGGCAGGTCCCCCGAGTTACAGGGCCTGCGTGGGAGCAGGAAGAAGAATTGGCTCGAGGATTTGGTCCATATCTGCCCAGACTCACAATGGCAGCCCAGAAAACTTGGGATAATACAGGGATACTGGCAGGTGTAACAGATTGTAGGAGGAGTCAGAAATGGGGGTACAGAGGAAGATTGGCACGGGGATTTAAACCCTGACACGGCAGCCATTGGGGGAAAAACCACGCGGTCTTATGGAGAGTACAGATCCCCTTGCAGCTTTGCAAGGGGGAACCATGTGGTCTTAGCCAGAGTGAGGGCCCACCTCACAGCTTTGGTGAAAAAGGAAAAAGTTTTGCCAGAGTGCACACCCCCGCAGTTCTGGTGGAGGAAAGAAGAGACTTTGCCTGGAAAAATGGGTACAAAGAACTCTTGCCAGTAGACCATGAGAAGGTGCCACATGGCTTTGGGTTAATTGGATATCCTGCCTGGACCGCGACATGGCTGATGGTGCCAGCAGCCTGGAAACACGGACCTGTGCTCTTTCCCTAAGTTAAGGTACCCTGAATTAGGGCAGGGGGGAGACAGGAGCTGCTGAGTGCATCTGTGGGTATCTTAAAGGACTTTGATATTTTAATGAAGAAGTTAGGTCACTACTTTAAGTCTGTATAGCCTTAAATAAACATTGCCTTTCCTTTTCACAAATCTCTGGCATTGAGAGATATCTTTCCAATTGGCGGCAGACACACGAGCCCAGTAGGTGGTCTGGACGGTATTAGTATACCATCCTCCGGAGTCTGGGCCCCTGTCTGTGTATGTGACTGTTCTGTAACAAAGGGAACAGATTGTGACCAAAGTGACTATTGCCAAGTGAAGGATGGCACATTTTCAGTAAGTCCCCTTGTGTCCCTCTCACGTCGGCCATACACCCCTTACCACCCTACCCTCCTCATCTCCAGGCAACTGTTATGTGGATTTCTATCACTGTAGTTTTGTCGTTCTTGAATTTCAAATGAATGGAATTGTAACAGGAAAAGGCACCAGCGTACCGGCTGCCTGTCACTACCAAAAATCCAATAAGCAATGGCAGCGAATGAATCTTTATGAGCACTTTATTCAGATGGCCAGTGATCTGAGAAGATGGTGGGTTCATACCCTAACAGACCATCTTGCCTTCTCTTTCTAGGCCAGGCTTTTTATAACAGTTAATAAACAAGGAGCAGTGAGGGCTTTGAGATTCAGGGAGGATTAGGTGATAGAAGCTGCAGCATTCCTGGCCTGGGCAGTTAGCTGCTCCCAGGGGAGGGTGGTCATCTGCTCTCCCTGGAACACAAAGGTCCGGATGCCTCCAGTTGTCCCCAGGCGGGGTAATCTTTAGCAGTGCCCCAGGAGATCGGCTTTTCCCAGGAGCCAGGATGGGCCTTATCTATCTGTAGTTTCTAGAGCAAAAGCTTTAACACATACATTACTTGCTAGGCTTATAACTTTTTACTTTAAACTAAAATTTTCTAAGTCTTGAGTCCCCTATCAGAATCATTCAATACATTGTCTTTAGTGTCAGGCTTTTTTTGTTCAACAAAATGTTATAAGATTTGGCCATGTTGCTGCACATACCAATACTTCATTCTTTTCTATTGCTGTGTAGTATTCCACTGTGTGGTTATGCCACAATATTGCCCATATAAACTTTCCATTCACTTAGTGTCGGATATTTAGGCTTTTTTCCAGTGTTTGGCCACGATGAATAAAGCTAGTACAAGTATTCTTGTGAACTTCAGTTCACTTCTCCATGGTAAATACCTGGAAATGGAATGGTGGGCCCTAGGTCATGTGTGTAGCTTTAGTAGATGCTGAGTTGGTTTTTTTTTCTTGGTATAGTTTACACTTAATATTATTTTATATTAGTTTCAGGTGGATGCTGAGTTTTCCTAAGTGGTAGTTCCACCTCACAGCCCCACTAGCACCCTGTGAAAGTTCCAGTTGCTCTCAGTCCTTGCCCACACTTGGTATAGTCATTCTTTTCTCAGCTATATTTTGATTTGTGGATATGGAGGAGATTGGGGAGGTGAGATAAGCCTGCTCTAGAATTCCAGTCTCCCTAATCCCCTAACACAGTTAACCCTTCTAGAACACTTAACCCTTCTACCACCGTTTTTCAAAAAGATTCCAGCATTTCAATTTCAGTTAGTGTAGGCTATCTTGGGGTCTGCGCTCTAGACAACCAAGATAAAGCTGATGTCACTAGAGGTATAGTTGTAGCCAAAACGCCCAGCGAAGGGAAATCAGTCAATCCAGAGGGAGACTTACATATTGTAAGGTTGATACTGTATGTAGTTCTCGCAATTACACCGTAACACTCGCAGCACCTGCTGTGTGCCCAGCGGGGCCAGGGTGACAGTGAGGCATGCAAGATTTAAGGGGGCACCAAAAACTAAACAAAAACAAGGTAAATTATATCTTTTTCAGTCATTAAGATAAATAATACACGAATGTACTATTTTAAATTCAAAAGTAAAGACAGGAGTCAGTAACCATTCTTCATGACACCAATGCATGGTGATACCTGAGGCAAAAGAAAAATATTAAGATTACTGATCTTGTCTTTATTTGGACTTTTTACATTAAATTTTTAAAAATTATCACATTAAAGCATTGTGTGTCTTGAGTTTTCTGGCACCCCCTTAAATTTTGTATCTGAGGCAGTTGCCTCACTCTCCTTACCCTAGGTCCTATGTAGTGCTCAGCTTTGTCCTCAGAAATCTAAATATACACACAGATTGCACTCGCCAGGTACCTCAGTTGGGTAGAATGTCATCCTGAAAGGCCAAGGTTGCAGGTTCGATCTCTTGTCAGGGCATCCACAAGAATCAACCAATAAATGTGTACATAAGTGAAACAACAAATAAATGCTTATTGCTCTCTAAAATCTATACTACGTACATACATACCCAGATTGAATTCCCACCCCACAAAGAGGTGCATGCTTTAGCATATTCATTGTCAGGTGGGTGACCTGAAGTCCAGAGAGGGTTAATCCCAGGCCCAAGGTTACAAAGCTGCTGGGGGTTCACGCTTAGGTCATCTCCCTCCGTTAGACTTGTCCAGCATACTCTGAAGATAGAGACAGAGGCCCAAGCCTGGAGAAAACCATTCTCCTGGGGAAAGAGAAGGTGCCCCAGGAAAGCAGGTGGGAGGTGAGCTTGGGAGTAAGTAGATCATCTGAGATGACTTGTGGAGGAGGCCACTGGAGCCAGTTGAGTCCAGTTGAAAAGTGTGGGAAAACGGGAAAACACCCCAGCACTCCGACATCCACGTAGCCAGGGAGAGCCTCTACTGTTTCAAAAAAAACCAGACGACCCTCCCCCGAACTTCAAATCCAGAAAAGGAAAAGATCAGAGCCTCCTAAAGGACACCCACCACCCAAGATTAATAAACACTAACATCTTTCATATTGGCTTGACTCAATTCAAAATTGTTTTAAGATATAAAAGATTTAAAACTCACTCTTCAAACATGGCTCAAAAGAAAAACACTGACAGTGCCAGGGGCTGGACAAGCTCTGGCGAACATGTGAAACAAGAAAGTCACTTTGGAAAATGATTCAGCAGTTTATAAGAAGGTTAACCAGGTTTCTCAACCTCAGCCCTCCTGCTACTGGGAACTGATCATTCTTTGTGGTGGGGGCTGTCCCACTGTAGGGTGTTCAGCAGCATCCCTGGCTGACCAGGAGATGCTAGTAGCAACTACCTCACCACCACTGGTGGCAACCAAAAATCTCTCCAGACATTGCTAATGTTCTCCCTGGGGGAGGGGACAACATCACCCCAGATGAGACCTGTTGGGTTAAACAGGCACCTATCTCATGATTATGCAATTCTTCTAGATGGAGATCTTTTTGCCCACAAAAACACGATGCGCGATGATCATTATTTATGCATAATAGGCCCCAATAGCAAACAATCCAAAATGTCCATCAACAAGTGAAGGAAGGAAGAAACTCCAGTCCATCCACACCATGGATGACACTAGAAATTAAAAAGAATGAACTATTGATAGACATGACATTATGGATGAATGTCAAAAACATCATATTCGTTGTTAATATACTAAAAATCAGCACTGGCTGGTGTGGCTCAGTGGATTGAGCGCTGGCCTGCAAACCAAAGGGTCGCTGGTTCGATTCCCAGTCAGGACACATGCCTGGGTTGCAGGCCAGGTCCCCGGTGGAGGGCACATGAGAGGCAACCACACATTGATTCTTCTCTCCCTCTCTCCCTCCCTTTCCCTCTCTCTAAAAATAAAATCTTTAAAAAAAAAAGATGAAAAAATCTCTAGATTCCACACTTAAAAACTTAAAAAGAGTGAATTATATGCAGTATGTGAATTCTATTTCAATAAAAACATGTTGAAAGAATTCCAGACATTAAAAATCCAGACATAAAAATATCATAAAATGAGCCCTGACTGGTGTGGCTCAGTAGGTGGGGCGTCATCCTGCAGGCCGAAAGGTTGCCAGGTCCAGGCACACGCCTGGGTTTTAGGCCCAGTCCCCGGTTGGGGACGTGTGAGAGGCAACTAATTGATGTTTCTCTTGCATATTGACATTTCTCTCCCTCTCTTCTTCCTTCCCATCCCCCTCTCTAAAAATAAATAAAAATAAAATCTTTTCTTAAAAAACCCCCCACAATATTAGCCCTGGCTGGTGTGGCTCAGTGGCTTGAGTGAACCAATGGGTTGCCAGTTTGATCCCTAGTTGGGGCACATGCCTGGGTCGTATGCCCCCAGCCAGGTCCCTGCACTCCCTGGTTGGGGGCATACGAGAGGTGACCACATATTGGTGTTTCTCTCCCTCTCTTTTTCCCTCCCTTCCCCTCTCACTAAAAACAAATACAATCTTTAAAAAATAGCTTTAAAAAACAGCATGAAAAATATCATAAAATGATTCCATGCAGTGCGAAGTTCAAGAGGAGGCAAAATTAATCTATGATGATAGAATCAACAGGACAAGTTTGCCTAGGAAAGGACACAAGGAAAATTTATGCATCAGGGGAGTGGCCACAGGAGTGTGTACGTATCCAGTATAAGAATTCACAGAGCTGTGTATCAAAACATCTGTGTACTTTATCATAAATTGTACCTCACTCAAAATAATTGATAATTAAAAATGAAAGGCAGCCCTGGCTGGTGTAGCTCAGTGGATTGAGCACAGGCCTGGGAACCAAACAACCGTGGTTTGATTCCCAGTCAGGGCACATGCCTGGGTTGCAGGCCAGTTCCCAGCAGGGGATGCATGAGAGGCAGCCATACATTGACATTTCTCTCCCTCTCTCCTTCCCTTCCCCTCTAAAGATAAATAAATAAAATCTCTAAAAAAATTTTAAAAAGACAACACATTATAGTTAAAGTGGAAGTCACTTATGTTCACCTCCCCAACTCCATTCCCTTCCCCCATTGCAGAAACAACATCCTCAATAAAAATAATGAGACTGAACGACCACACCCCTCTTCTGTGCCTAACAAGAATCAATTCACTTAAGTTTCCCAGCAACCCTATGAGGTAGGCGCTGCTATTATCATCCCCTACTACAGTTGGAGAAACTGAGGCACAGGACAGGGAAGTAGCTTGTACTGGATTTCACTGTTAGCATGTGATGGCGCCAGCATTTGAGCCCAGGCAGCCTAACCCTCCTCAGCCAGGATGCAAGGCACACTGCAAACACACTACTCCACACATGTCCACAAACCTTTTTAAAATTTTAATTTAATTTCATTTTTTTAAGTTTTTTTTTTTTTTACTTATCTATCTTTACAGGGGAAGAGAAGGAGAGAAGGAGAGAAATATCAACATATGGTTGCCTCTCGTGAATCCCCTGCTGGGAACCGGCCTGCAACCCAGGCATGTGCCCTGACTGGGAATTGATCCGCGATCCTTTGGTTCCCAGGCCTGTGCTCAATCCACTGAGCTACACCAGCCGGGGCATATGCACAGACTTAATACATAGTTTTACTTTCTGAATTTTTAGTGTGTATCAACAATATCCAATGGTATCATTTTTTACTTGCTTTATTCCCCCTCAAGGCATTGTTTTTGACCTTAGCCTTATGGACACATTTATGTAGTTCTTCCGCAGTAGATAAATCTATTCTCATTTCTTTCTCTGGCTTCTACTGGTGGAGGCTTGGTTACCAAAGAGCTTTATCTTTAAAGATTTTGTATTTTACTTATTTACTTTGTTTTTAGAGAGGGGGAAGGGAGGGAGGGAGAGGAACGCCAATGTGTGGTTGCCTCTCATACAATGTGCTAGAGATTCAGTTGCCTCTTGCAGGCCCCCTATTGGGGACCTGGCCAGGAACACAGGCATGTGCCCTGACGGGGAATCGAACCAGCAACCGATTGGTTTGCAGGCCGGCACTCAATCCACTGAGCCACACCAGCCTGGGCAAGAGCTTCATCTTTACAGAAACAATTCTGACTCAGTTTCTCCCCTGCTAAGAATCTATCTGGCTCCCACAGTTCTCAGGATCAAGCCTGAGTGCCACACCCCTCATCCGCACCATCTGGAGCCTGTCCCCACTTCAGTTTCCTCAGAACCCTAGTCATGCCCCTTAAAATGCCCTGTTTGTTCATTCATCTGTATATCCAGCAGCTACTGATTGAGCTTGCGTGTGTGTGTGTGTGTGTGTGTGTGTGTGTGTGTGTATGAATATGCTAGACCCTGTTCTAGGAAACAGGCACTCAGCAGTGAACAAGACAGATAATGATTTCTGTCCTGGCCGAGATGACAGACTAGACAGACCAGTCATCTTCCTGGTCAAGACAAACTAGAAAGAAAATAGTATTGTCAAATTTATTTAAGCTTGCAAAGAAGAAAAAAAAAAATCAAACTATGTGAGGGGTAGTGTTTGGTAAGGAGGGGATAGGGCTTGTTTTAGCTGGAGATGTAATCAGGGAAGACTTCTCTAAGAAAGTGAGCAAAGATGGAAATGAAGTAAGGAAGAGAGAATGCCAAGACGAGGAGAAGCACTGAAAGCAGAGGGAGCAGTGCAAAGGGCCTGAGATGGGGAAAGGAATATCTGAGGAGTGGTGAAAAGGCGTGAGGCCAGAGTGGAATGAGTGAGGGGAGATGAGGGCAGAGGAATCAAGACATGTCAGGTTCTCCTTCACCCACCTTTAGTCCTTTGCTTCTGCTGTTCCTTCCACCAGATACCCTTTTCCTTTTTATCTACTTTGCAAATTCCTAATTTGTCCTTCATAGCTCAACTTCAGGGCCAGCTTTTCTGCATTCTCCACAGTGGGGTGGCTGCTTCCTCAAAGCCTCCACAGGCCTGGAATACCTTTCTCCTCACACTGTGTCCACTCACTCCACAAAGATTGAGTGAGCATAGGCCACACACTGCTCACTTTCAGAAAGAGGTGACATTTAAAATGGCCCTGGCTGGTGTGGCTCAGTGGATTGAGTGCTGCCCTGCGAACTGGGGGTTGCTAGTTCAATTCTTGGTTGGGGTGCATGCCTGGGTTGCAGCCAGGTCCCTGGTGGGGGGCGTGCAAGGGGCAGCCACACATTGATGTTTCTGCCCCTCTCTTCCTCCCTCCCTTCCCTTCTGTCTAAAAATAAATAAAATAAAAAAACCTTTCAAAATAAATAAGTAAATAAATAATAAAACAAGGCCATGGGTCAGATATGATGGGGTATGGGGGTATTCTGGGAAAGTCTCTCAGAAGGTGACATTTAAACAGAGACCTAAAAGATCAAGAGGTCCACCTTGAGAATATGTGATGGAAGGGCATTACAGACCAGGAAACAACCTGTGCAAGGGCCCTGAGGTTGGAAGTAAGGTGAGAATATTTGAGGAACAGAGAGAAGGTGTGTTGCTCGGTAGGGATGAGGGGTGTGATGGTGGATGTGGCTGGACAGGTGGGCAGAGGCTTGACAGGATCACACTGTGGACCAAGTGAGGGGTGGGAAGTTTTTCCTAAGAGCTCCAGAGAACTGTGAACAGGTTCTCCAGCAGTTAGAAGTGGGTGTATGGTGTGATTTAGGCTTTCTAAGGTTCTAGAGAAGACGGAGAGAGGCCAGAGCAACTGCAGTTGTCATGTTTGGTTGATATTGTACAATTAGTGCTTGCTCTTCAAGTTTCAAGCCTGGAGTGTAACTCTGTTTCAGGTGCCACCAGACCCGGGCAGGCATTGATAATCACTGAGTAAATGAATGCCAGAAGGTTGGAGTGAGAATTTGGCAGGTTTCCCTAGCTCCATCCCTGGAGGGAACCTGGCAGGCAGCAGAAGGCCTATCCCTAGGCAGTGTGGCCCAGTCCCTGGGCGGGCATGGAGCCTTACTCTGCCACATCCTCCCCATCTGTAAAATGGGTGGCTGGAGAATTAAAGGAAAACACCCTGTCCCTCAGGGCAAGGGCCATAAACATCCTGGCTCCATTATTTGGGTGAGGGGCATCTCTCTGAGCCTCAGTTTCCTCATCTGTAAGTCGGGAGCGAAATAACTAGCTCAAAGGATTCTTCCATTGAATGGATAAATATTCAAGGAACAGCCAACATGGCCTCTTGGAGTGAGCAAGTGGAGGGTGGGAGGAAAGGAGAGAGGGAAGGTGAAGGGGGCAGATCATGCAGGGCCTTGTGGGCGGTGATGAGAACTTTGGCTTTTACTTTGAAAAGGTGGGAGCCATAAAGGGATCTAAGCAGAAAAGGAACAGGAGTTGACACCGTTGTTCACAGACACCCTCGGCCTGTTAGGGAAAAACGGACTATGAGGTCAAGGGGAGAGCTGAAAGATCTGAAAGGAGGAGATGGGCACTGGTCATTAACAGAAGATGGAAGAAGACCGGCCCCAATGCGGACCTTGGGAAGGGAGAGAAGTGGGCAGATTCTGGATTGGTGTAATTTCTCCTCCTCCTTCTCTTTTTTTCTCTGTTAAAATCTCCAAGGAGTGGCGCGGGGCAGCGGGGGGTGGGGGAGGGGAGGAAAAACTTCTGGCCCTGGTCTCTGGTGCGACGCAAACCACTTACCAAGGTGGTGCCTGTCACCAAGGTACCCACAGCTCTCCGCACTTCGGCAGGTCCCCGGAGGGCGCCAGTGTGCAGGCACCACCGCCAGGGAGCGCTCCCAGCCTCGCGCCCCAGGGACCGCAGCTTGGCCCAGCTTGTAAAGAGAGTGCGGGTTGGGCTAGGAGCCAAGCTCCAGTCTCCAGAGACTCCAGGAGACATCAGGAGACCCTGGAGAAAGTCTGCAGAAGCCTCTACCCTCCGCTTCCGCTTGGGCACGACTCTGCATTTATGGAGCGCCAAATGCATACTGCCTCTGAGAAGAGGCTGGTTTGCATTTTACAGAGGGGAATACAGCTGCAGCAGCCACAGGATCTACAGTGAGACACACGCTGGGCACAGTGAGACAGTGACCGAGTTGGGATTCAGACCTTTTTCACAAAGGCAGTAACAGAAAATATAGCAGCTAACACTTATCGAGCGCTTGCTGGGTTCTCAGCACTGGGCCCGTACTATCTTATTTTATCAACACCTGAGGGATAGGTGGGTAAATCCCGTTTCACAGATGAGAAGCTCTTAAGAGGTTTAGGGCTTCCCCCAAGGCATGGGGCTCTGGACGTGAACCCAGATCCGCCCAGAGCTTGTTTGCAGGCAATGGGGGAGCTCTCATGCACTTGAACGGAGGGCCCCAGAGGCAAAATGGGTCCAGAAGGCCTGAGCTTGCAAACAAGGCGGGTGAGCTTCACAGGGGCCTGAGCTTCACAGGGGGATGAATTATTTGTTGAGGGGTTCCAGGAGGCCCAAAGGCCTTCGCCACTCCCTACTTTGACCGGGCTCACTCTTTTCGGGTTTACGTGCACTCAAATGGAGGACCCCTGGGCAGAATGAGGATCCAGAAAGGCCTCGGTAGCAGACCAAATGCAGAGCGGAGGGGGCACCAGGAAGGCTCCCCGCAGCCCCAGGGGCCGCCGGGAGCCCCGCCCCTCTGCCCCGCCCCCTCCCCGGGCGCCGACCTCGGCGGTCACGTGACAGGTCTGGCGGCCGCTGGGGCCGGAGGGCGCGGCGCGCGGACGCGGCGGCCTGGCCCAGCGGGGCCCGAGCGGAGCAGGCCGGAGAGGCCCGCTCGCCGGGTCTGGGTCCCGCTGTGCCCACCTCCTACCCGCCCTCCACACCCAGCACGGGGCGCACGCGCGCTCCTCCTGCCACCCCTCCCTCCGTGCGGGGACCCCTGGCGGGCGGCGCGAGGACATGGCCAGCGACGCCGTGCAGGTAGGCGCACCTGCACCCGCAGCCGCTCCGCGGCCGCCGGGCACCCCCGCCCGCGCGCTGCCGGGATCCCTGAGACTGGGGCGGCCAGGGCGGGAGCCTCCTGAGCACCTGGCGTTCCGTCTCTGGGCCGGTCCCCTGAAGTCAGCACTGCCCCATTCTCGGCAGGTAGGAGGTACGCACGGGGGTAGCGGGGAGGTCCCGGAAGCTCTCTCTGCACCCCCAAACTTCACCTGTCCCCAAGAATTTGAGGGGGCGCCGCGGAGGCGCGACTTTGGTTGTCTGAGACTGGCTCTGCGTCCTAGTGCCTATTAGCCCCCGTCACTCTCACCCACCTTCGTTCCCCTCAGCGTTCGGTTTTCGGCAGGTGCCGCTCCACCTGGGGCAGGTGCCTGGCTTGTTGCCTAGGGAGGGGAGGAGGCCACCTAGTCCGGCACGTGACCTTTCCTGGTACAACAAAGCTCCAGCGGCCCCGCCTCCAGACTTGAGTTTTACGAGGGTCCCAACGCTCCCCGATTGGCACCTGTTGGTAGAAGTGTCCGACTCACTTCACTAGGTGGGGGGATGGGGAATCCACAGGGCCACACTCGGGCTGCCAGGTGGAACCTGATTCCAGGTGGGAGTACCTGGGTCAACAGGCTGGGGATTCTCTCATATCTGGAATCCTACCTGGGCATGGGTAGCAGGGCTGGGTCAAACTTCGCCCCCTTACCCACTCCCTACTCACACACAGGTATACACATATGCAGGGGCACAGGTGACTAGCACCAATCTGCTGCCCAGCCATGTTCTCCCTGTGCCACTTTGTAGACATGACAGCCCTGAACTCACCTTCCCCACCTTTGTCAAGCATGGCCAGGGTGACTTCTGACCTTCTTTGGTTCAGTGACCCAAATCTGAGACATGTCCTGTGCCCCCTTAGTGCCTCACCATCCCACTGTTGTCCTGTGGTGCTGTGTAACCAGGTTCTCGTCTCCTTCTGCACCTGCCCTTCATCCCCTCTGTGTCTCCCCCATGTCCCCCGTCCCCCACCCCAGTCCTGCTGATGGCCTGCCAGCCTTGCCGAGGAGCTGGGCGTATCTGGTGTTGCAGATCACACAAGGTCAGACCTTGGGGCTGGGGAGGGCCAGGGTTCTTGTCTCTTCCCCTGGCCCTGGGAGGGCTGATTAGGAATCCCCAGCACATGCATGTGCTTGGTGTGTACCATATGTGACCTGGATGGAGGCTGTGATTCCTGGAACGAGGCTGAACCTGTGCCCTGGTTACCTTTCCCGTCTCTTGCCCGCTTTCACCCCACCCTCCTGTTTATCCCTCTCTCGTGGCTGCTTGGGCCTGCCACCCTATCCCTCTGTCTGTCCAACTTGTGCCTGTCTGTTCTGTGTCCGGCAGACGGATGTCCTGTCCAGATTCCGGAAACGCCCAAAGCATTGAAATCTCCGGACATGGGGGTCTAGGTCCCTGGCTGCTCTTGGAAGAGGGGGAATTCTGGGAGGTGGGCCATCTGAACCTGTGGTCTTGTGCTTTACAGTGAGAAGTGGAGGAGCAGGGATTCTCTAAGGCTGGGCCAGGCCCCTGATTCAAGTGTTCGTTCACCCTGCTGGCCCTCAGGTGACCCCTGCCTCCTGGGTAGGAGTGAGTCACCCTAGGGAGGAGAACTCAGAAGGCCAGGCCTCCCTTCCTTCTGCTCTGCATATTCTCAGGCCTCAGCTGCCAGAGGGCGCCTGCTCTGCTCTGCCTGGGCCCCCATTTGAAATGGTTCTGCTCCTTCCTGGCTGTACCCCTGCTCTGCCTGCTGGGGACCGGGTGGGGCTGGGCAGTGGGCAGGGCCTAGTTGGGAGTGGGAGTATTAGATGATCCTGGGTTTAAATTCCAGTGCTGTCACTTCCTTGCTATGTGTCCTGGGCCAGGTGCCTTTGCCTATCAGAGCCTCAGTTCTGCCATTAGAAAAACGGAACTAAGAGGGTATTCCTGGTAGGGAGAGACATACACCAGTACTCTGCAGGCAGGGCTGCTGTGAAAGGCTGACCGGCAGTCATGGTCAGCAGCCCAGGGTGTCAATCTATGTCCTTTAACCCAGGGTTTCTCAGCCTCAGCACTATTGATATTCAGGGCTGAATCATTCTGTTAGGTGGGGACTGTCCTGTGCACTGTAGGTTGTTGAGCAGAATCCCTGGTCTCAACCCACTAGATGCCAGTAGCACCCCCTCTCCACCCTCAGTTGTGACAACCAAAAATATTTCTGGGTGATGTCAAATGCCCCCAGAAGTGGGGTGTGGGAAATCCACCCTCCCAAAAGAACTGCTCTGTCATCTTTCTGAGCCTCAGTTTCCTCACCCTTAAAGTGGGGGAGAATAATGGCAGTAGCTCAGGATTAATGGGAGTGGTTGGTAGGATCGTGGGAGTGAGGCTCTTAGCTTGCTGTAAACCCTCCCTGGGAGCAGCTGCTTTGGGGTTGATCAGGAGCCAAGTCAAGGAAGAATTTCTTCATCTCTGAAATGGGTTCTCTCAGTTGGGGGAGGACACCTGACAACTTAGCCTGCACCAGGGTTCTGGGCATTCCTGTTTTAAATCCTGGTTCTGCTTCTTGCTGTCTGTGAGAACGTGGGGCAAGTTATATAATCATTCTGCGCCTCAGTTTCCTCATCTCAAAAATGGGGTGATAATAGAACCTGCCTCATGGACTTCATTAGTTGACCTGGATGTAGCTTGTAGTAACTACTGTTATTATTACTGTTATTATTACTCAAGTCATATTTGAGCTTCAGAGGGTTGCTGGTTTGGGAGTACCATCACCTCACCCCTCCAGTGCTGTCTTCTCTTGATTAGGTCTCAGGGAGGTGCCCTTGGCCTGGCCACACCCCCTAGGCCTCCAGGCTGTGGTCAGCAGCAGTGAGCACCCAGAGAGGAAGCCGGAAGTTGTGATGGCTTGCATCTGCAGGCAGGGGGCTGGCTCATGTAAACACTCATGGACATTTGCATATCAGTGTACACCCATGTTCTCTGCACACACCTGTAGGTATGTGAGAGTGTGTATACCCTGGGGTCAGCCCCAGGAACCTGTGTACACTTGGGGGAGTCTGTCTTCAAGTCCACTCAGATGGGGGCTGAGGAGAAAGGTTCCCTAGATGCACTAGAGTCCTGGAGCTGGCCCAGCGCAGGGGTTGCTGGGAGCTAGCAGGAAAGAGGAAGTGGCCTGTGAGAGGCCCTGGCAGGGCTGAGGTTCAGGAAGAGGGCAGGGCCCTCAGCCCGGACCCAGGATGGCGCAGGCTGATTCTACTCTGGACCAGGAGCTGGAGGTGGGAGCTGGGGTCCCTGTGGGAGGAGGGCAGAAGAGGACCCCAAGTGGCACTTGGTACCCCTCAGTTTTGGACAGAGGGGAGGAGATGGGTTGGAGTTTTTTGTGTGGAAGATGAAACTCTCGGGGCCCTTTCAGGCTCCCACATCAGGGAGATAGAGGAAGGAGGAGACAGGGCTCTGCTTCTTAGGGTCCATGCTGTGGAGGATGACAGGAGGGGAAATGGGGCCTGTCCTTGGGACCTCCTAGAGGGAGATATGGCCAAGAGAAGGTGAGGCCTTCCCTCGGCACCTTGTAGTTTGAGATTTAGCCAAGGGGAGGAGGAGCCTGCTTTTGGGACCTCAACCCCATAGTTTTGGGGGGCAACAGAGGCCTGCCCTTGATACTTCCTTGATTGGGGAGTAGCAGAAGGAAGGTGGGGTCTGCCCTTAGAACCTGCTGGTCTGGAGTGACAGCACAGGGGAGAAGGGGTCTGCCCTTAGGACTTTGTCACTTGGAGGGCAATGGAAGGGAGACAGGGCCTGTCCCAGGGAACTCCTGTAGTTTGGGGAGCACAGTGGGCAATGGGAACTGTGTAAGAAACAGGTGAAAGGAGATAGGACTGTACCTATGGGGCCCTTGAGACAGGGCTTTGTCTCACCTCCTAATTTGGCGATCAGAGGATGTGGAGCAGGTCCTGTCTTGGGAGCCCTGGGCCAGGAGGAGTCCAGGCCTGGCTGGCCAAGTGCAGTTTGCACCCTGCATCCTCCTGGTCCCACTGACCCTGTTCTGTCCCCCACAGAGTGAGCCCCGCAGCTGGTCCCTCCTGGAGCAGCTGGGCCTGGCGGGCGCGGACCTGGCAGCCCCTGGGGTGCAACAGCAGCTGGAACTAGAGAGGGAGCGGCTACGGCGAGAGATCCGTAAGGAGCTAAAGCTGAAGGAGGGTGCCGAGAACCTGCGGCGGGCCACCACTGACCTGGGCCGCAGCCTCGGACCCGTGGAGCTGCTGCTGCGAGGCTCCTCGCGCCGGCTTGACCTGCTGCACCAGCAGCTGCAGGAGCTGCATGCCCACGTGGTGCTGCCTGACCCTGCGGCTGCCACCCATGGTAAGAAGGGCCGTTCGCAGGGGAGGTGGGACTGCAGGAGAGCCACTGCCGGGGGCTCAGCCGCAGGGCCCCAGAACAAAGCTAGCCCCATCTCTGCTGACCCCTAGGGAGACACACTCAATCACAACAGCCTTCAGCCTCAAAACAATTAGAACAGACGTCAAAACCAACACGATCACACCAACACCCGGACAACATCCAGAGACTTGCAGTGTCACACAAGTACCTAAAGTCACACATAGTCACACGAACACCGGGACAACACCAAAGGACCTACACAGGGTCATACCATATCTAGAAGAACGCACCAACACCTAGACAGCTTCCAAAGGATCTACGTGGTGTCACACTAATATCTAGACTCACATAGTCACACCAATACCCAGACAACACTCAAGGACCTAGACAATATCACGTGAATACCCTGAAAGTCTCAGAGTCACTACAATACCCAGAGACTTCCATACTGCCACCCAGCACCCAAACAAATTTACACAGTCACTCCAACATACAGACCACACCCAGAGACTCACACATGGCTACACCAACCCTCACAGGTTCACACACACACACACACACACACGGCTGCCCAGCAATTTCAGACGTACACTGTCCCACCTATAGCCAGAGACTTATACACACAATGGGACAAGGCCTGAAGGTTCAATGCACTTACACCAACAGTCTTTCCATACACATAGGCAAATCAAAAGCTAGGGACCCGTACTGTCCTATCAGCACTCTAAGGAAGTGAGAGAGTTTGGCCAACACCCAGAATCTCATATGGTCACATCTACACCTGGAGTCTCCCCACCACCCAGTCACATGACTCTCCAGAGAGCCATGCCAGCAGCTAGAGACCTGAATATCAGGCCACACCCATACTCGGACACTCAGACATGGTCATACCAGCACCTGAGATCTGAACACATAGTTGTGCCACAGTCAGAAATACACACATAGGGTTGCCCTAACACCCAGCATCTCCCACAGCCCTTCGGACACCTGCTATCTCATGTGGCTGCACATGTGCCGAGGGAGACACTCCTTTCATCCTGCCAATACCCCATGAGTTACAGATACAACCACAGCACACCCATGGACTCCACACAGCTGTGCACAGAATTAGGGGCTTCTGTTCACGGTCCCACCAACACTGAGGACTCATGCACACCTGGACACTAGCACCTGCTCATTCATGCTGGTCCTGCCCCAGCCCTGAGGGGGTTCCCTGTGAGGTTTGGGGTGGTTGGATCCTCAGGGCCCTGGTCTGGGGATGGAATCAAGGCTGGGCAGAGGGCAGGTCCTCTCAGCTGGGCCAAACCTCCTAGGCAGTTGGAGGTGAGGGCCCTGGTGACTCTGTCACATCCATCTTCTGCAGAAGCCCCCCAGTCCCCTGGTGAGGGTGGCCCGACCTGCTCAGCCACCAACCTGAGTCGTGTGGCTGGCTTGGAGAAGCAGCTGGCCATCGAACTGAAGGTGAAGCAGGGGGCAGAGAACATGATCCAGACGTACAGCAACGGCAGCACCAAGGTGGGGGCACAAGCAGGTACCCCATGTGCTTGCATGCCCATGGACAGTGAGTGGGGGAGGACAGGGGCTGGTGGGTGGCTGGGAGGCAGGACTGGGGTGCAAGAGCTCCTAGGGGCATTTGGGAAGCAGGGTGACTGTGTGTGATGTCAGACACACGGCAGAGACTGCCCCCCCCGCACACCCAGGGAGTTAAGGGTGTACATGGTCAGGTCACCACGTGGCCACTCACTGCTACTGGCATCTCTCTGACACATCATGTCATCACCCTAACATACAGAAACACACCCACGGTCATAACATCTAGAGTCACAGAGTCATAGCAACACCTAGATGCACACACCATCATAACACATAGAGACACTACCTACACCCACAGATACAGCATTAAATTCACAGCCAGTGACAGGAGTTATCCCAAACACACCCCCAGTCATACCAACAGGGGAGACACAGTCACAGGTCTGGACTGACACTCCAGTCCAGAGACACTCACACAGACCTGCTGCTATAGACACTTACTTACTCTTGCTTGTGTACACACAGAAACGTAAGTATTAAATGTGAGGACATGGAACACGCAGATTATTTTTTCTACCTTTCGTTGAGGTGTAATATATAGATATAATTTGTGGAAAACTGAAGTGTACAACCCGACGAATTTTTACTGTGTACATACCACCCCCATCAAAATCCAGAATGTTTCCAGTCACCCAGAAAGGTCCCTCCTGCCCCCTTTAGTCAATCCCCGGGCCTCCGTCACCACAGGTTAGCTTTGTCTGGTTTTGAACCACAGCATAAAGTAGATAGAAAAATCCAAGATCAGTGTCCACAAGGGGTCCCGGGCTATGCCCAGTTGTTACCATGCCTTGAACTGCACACACAAATATCCGGAGCCCCACTTATAGCAGACTGTCTCACACACACATGGAGTCACCCTTGGAGATGCACCGCGTGGCCGCAGTCAGTGCTGCACCTGCCATGGGGATGGGTATGTGTGCTACAGCTGACGCAGATACAGTGCCTGCCAGTGCCAGGCACAGCCCTGAGCACTGCCTGCAGATCAGCTCCTTTAATCCTCAGCCCAGTGGGGATTAGTGCTCTTAGTACTGATCCCATTCCTGCAGATTGAGGAAACAAGCCCAGAGAGGTTAAGTGGCTTGCCCAAAGTCACACAGCTATGGCAGAGCCAGGATTCAAGCCCCATGGGCTACATCACCCCTCTACATCCAGGAACACACACACACAAACACTCTGTCTCACAGTCGCCCAGGGCCTACACTGTGTGGACAGCAGAACCAGTGGTTGGACCCCAGCTGTCTAGCCATCCTCTCACGGCCCACCTCTGCCCCCAGGACCGGAAGCTGCTGTTGACGGCCCAGCAGATGCTACAGGACAGTAAGACCAAAATTGACATCATCCGCATGCAGCTCCGCCGGGCGCTGCAGGCCTGCCAGCTGGAGAGCCAGGCAGCCCCAGACGAGGCCCAAGGTGAGTCCCTCGCCTTGAGACAGCTTAGCCTGCATTCAGCCTTGTGGAGTTCAGCTCCCAGCCCTGTGAGGGATCCCCTTCTGTGGTGGGGAGGTGGGTGCTGTGATTCACTCTGTGACTAGAACCCACTCCCAACCCTTTCTGGGCTTCAGTTTCCCTTTTTGTCCCACTCAAGGTTTGTACTGGATCAGGTATTGGCAAACTAGCCCACTGGCCAAATCTGCTACTGCTTTCTTTTCTTTTTTTTTTTTTTTTGTAAAAAAAAATTTCATTGGCACACGCCCATACCCCTTCATTTACTATTATGTAAGGCCAATTTTGTACTGGGACAGCAGAGCTGAGTAGTGGCAACAGAGCCTGTGCGATCTAAAAAGCCAAAAATAATTTACTCCCTGGCTCTTCATCGAAAAAAAATTGTAGCCACCTGGACTGAGTGGTTGCTTTGTTGTGTTGGTTCCTGGTGTGTAGAATTGCAGGGATCCACAATCTGTGGATCTCTGTCAGTGAATGCCTGGGGGTGTCTCAGCCTGATTGTCAGCCTGAATTTGGGATAGGGTCTTGATGAATTGTGTGACTGTGTCTGTGCTGCTGATGTGTGTCAGTGTTAGCGTGACTGTTGGGACCAGTGGTTGACTATGCGCCCTGGTAACTGCGATAATGTGTGTGTCACCACAACAGAGGAGAGTCAGCTGTTGGTGGGTGTTAGGGTGTTTGGGCCGCTATTACGGAACCATAGACAGGGGGCTAATAAACAGTAGGAATTTACCGCTCACAGTTCTGGAGGCTGGAAGTCCAAGATCGAGGTGCCAGCAGTTCAGGTGTCTGGTGGGCCTACTTCCTGGTTCATAGATGGTGTCTTCTAGCTGTGTCTTCATGTGGCGAAAAGGGTGAGGGAGCGCTCGGGGGTCTCTTCTATAAAGGCACTAATCCCATTCATGAGGGCTCCACCTTCATGATCTAATCGCCTCCCAGAGGTCCCACCTCCTAACACTGCCACAGTGGGGCTGGGTTTCAAGTTAGGAATTTTAGGGAGACACGCTCAGACCATAGCGTTGCAGCTTGTAACTCAGATGACAATGTGTGTGTCTTTGGAGGGGTGTCAGTGTGACTGTGTGATTGCCCGTCTGTGTTGTGAATATCCTTGTGGGTTTCTCAGTGATGGTGTGTGATGGTATGATTGCGCCATGTGCCCCTGGGTGATATGACCTAGGTGACAGCGTGACTTTGTGTAAATGTTAAAGTCTCAGTGAATGTCTGAGTGCCATGTGAAAGCAGGGCTAGAAGCAAGGGTGGGACTATGTTTGTGGGACGGCATGCCTCTGACTGTCAGGGTTTCTGTGACACTGTGTGTATTGTTGGTGTCCAGGTGAGTGCCACCCACCTGTGGGTAACAGTATGACTCTCTGTGGCTGAGTGCCAGCGTGCGAGTGTGGGTCACTATACAGGACAGCGAGACTGTCCCTGGAACCCACAGCCATGGATAAGTGTGTCTGTGACCTTTTGCCTCTGGGTGTCACATTTCCTATACACCTGTGTTGACAGTATGTCCTTGTGCCTGTTTCTGTGTCATTGGGTGACTGGCTGTGTCTTGTGTCATACAGCCAGCCTATATCCCTTTGACACTGGGCTTCTCCATCCCTGTCAGTATCAGTGACACTGCCCTGCCTGTGATGGCATTTCTTTGCCCATCTCCGTGTCGTATCTGTGTGGCAGTGTGATTATGTTGTTCCGACTTTCCCTGGGCTGGAGTTAGAGTCCGGGGAGTTCTGCCACGGTGTGACTGTGTCTCATAAGGGTCTTGTGATCATGTCTATCTGCCCCTGTGACAGTGTCCCTTTGCCAAGGGAAATTGGGTTGTTTCTGGTCTTTTGCTCTTAGGAAGAAGGCTGCCGTGAGTAACCGTGTGTGTGTGTGTCAAGTGCAGGGGTGTTCCTATGGGACACAGCCCTGGAATTGGGTTGCTAGGTCGAATAGTAAATACAGTTGTGATTTTGGTGGATGTGGCCAAACTGCCTCCATTGGAAGGCAACTTGTATTCCCATCAGCAATGAATAAAAGTTATTTTTTTAAAAGAAGTATCCTTGTGTCTGTCTGACTCTATCCTTGTGGCTGTACATTTGTCCATGGTGTCACCGTGACAGTCCCTGGGGATGAGGTGGGACCTGACAACGTTTCTGTCCCTAAGCCTGTGTTGACAGCATGCCTGTGTATATGGCTGCCCCAGTGTGACAGCCTCTGTCCGTGGGACCATCTCTGTGGGTGACAGTATTTGGATAAAAGAGGCCGACCACCCCTTGGGTGAAACTTGATAAATGCCAGTGTCCGTATGTCTGTGGCCAGTACCTGTTCTTGCGGAGGGCTGTGTGTCTGGATCTGAGTTGGTTGGCCCTGGGTCCCAAGCTGGCCTCACTGCCGCGTGTCCCGTGCCCACAGGGAGTCCAGACCTGGGCGCTGTGGAGCTGCGCATTGAGGAGCTGCGGCACCACTTCCGAGTGGAGCACGCGGTGGCGGAGGGCGCCAAGAACGTGCTGCGCCTGCTCAACTCCGCTAAGACTCCGGATCGCAAGGCGGTCAGCGAGGTGAGCCCCAGGTCACACCAGCGTGAAGGGCGGGACCTTCGCTCAGGGCAGGGTGTAAGCCAGGGTGGGACCTTGCAATTGGGGGCAATTGGGGGCCTTGCCTGGGCTGGCAATGGTGATGGGTGGGGCTTCAGCTGGGGTGGGGGTGGGGCAGTGCCTGGGCCTCATTCTCAGAGAGCTCTGAGTTCTCTGAGAGCTTAGGGGTAGGACCAAGAGGGTTATGTGTTTGGGGTCTCCAGGGGAAAGGAGCGCTAGGGAGAGCTTAGTGGGTGGAGAGACTTGGCTCTCAGCTAGGAAAAGGGTACCCTCAGCCCGGCTGCATCCCTAGCCCAGCCCCTCCCATTGCAGGCCCAGCTGAAGCTGACCGAGTCCAACCAGAAGCTGGGGCTCCTTCGAGAGGCTCTGGAGAGGCGACTTGGGGAGCTGCCTGCTGACCACCCCAAGGGGCGGCTGCTGCGCGAGGAGCTCGTGGCAGCCTCTTCCGCAGCCTTCAGTGCCCGCCTGGCCGGGCCCTTCCCTGCTACGCACTATAGCACTCTGTGCAAGCCCGCGCCACTCACAGGTGGGTCCCGACCGCTCCTACACAAACCCACCCCCGCAGCTCTGGACTCCTGACCCTTCAGCGTCCCCAGCCCCAAGACCCCCGTCCCTCAACCCCACCTGGATTTCCAGGCTTCCATCCCACTGTTCCCTCATTTCCCCCTTTACCCCAGTCCTCTAGCCTGGGTCCCACTTCTCTAATCCAGACAGCCGCTTTTACCCCGGACTTCCTGTCCCACCTTGCCCTCTGGGTCTGGACTTCCGTCCCCCATACCCCC
>PVKM010010017.1:0-35702 GCA_004027735.1 Carollia perspicillata | reverse complement strand
GTGTGTCAGGTACTGTTCTAAACATTTTATTTTGTTAGCTCATAATTTTTCCAGCTTGCCATCTGACCCCTAATGCATTCTCAAACATGACAAAGCACGACCTGTCTTAATAAGTATAAGACAGGCAAACAACTTTTTTTTGCAGTAAGGGAAGGATAAATAAAATCAGCTACTACAAATATATATTTAAATAAAGTGGTGAATATATGTTCCCAGTCTTAGTACACTATAACAATGATCTTTGTACAACTTATATTTTCTATACTTTTATACACCCAGTTCTTGCTTATGTATATTTTGATAAATTGAACATGCATAGAATTAGCATTGAAAGCACTATTAATATGTGTCAAGTTTAAGCAATAAAAAATTATGTGCAAGTGTCAAAATGCTGAGGAGAGAATAAAAGCTCACAACACAGTAAAGTTTACCCAGAAAAATCTCCTACAATGCAGGGCTGATTTATAATGAAATTGAATGATATGAAATTACAGAGATGAGAAACTATATAAGAAAAAATGGTATGAAGGGAGCTCAGAGGTGGAAAAGAGGGTGTTTGTTATCAAGGAATAAGAAACTGCTCTCTATTAGGAATAAGAAGCCAATTTTATAGTTATATTCTCTTATATTTCACAGAATATAACGGATACAAATATTATATCAAATAATTACATGTATTGAATAAGAGATTGTACCTTACAGTGTTATTGTTTTCTCAACTTTTGTCTTCGATAATGACTTATTGGATCTTCTTTCTCTTGATCTGTCAATTTCTCAGGTAAATCTTTGTGCATCCATTATTGATTGGATCACTTTGGTATTCTTGACATTTCTGATGGTTTTAGCTCCCCTCATTTCCTTGAATGTTTCTCCTTGCTATTATGTGTTCTCGCTATAATTTCATCTTCAGAATCCCATCTTTGGATCAATATATCCATTTTCTCTTGAAATTATTCTTTTCTTCTTTGATCTCATTGGAACTCAGATGCACTGATCCCACCACATTTTTACACTCTCTCATCTACTTTACACACTCTTTTCTTGCCTTTTCCAGGTCAAATGTCAGGGTCAATTGTGATTGAACTATTGAACTAACTTGAACTATTTTTTTATATGGGCCTATGTGATACATGCAACATCATGCACGTCATGTATATTATGATTAACTTTCCTTCCAGTTCTAATTTTCTGTTATTTTAAGCTTTCACGATTCAGTTTAAGTCATGCCAAAATAAGGATCCAGAGAGATGTTTTTGCAGAGGGAAATAGAGCAAGGCCCTGACTGAGACAGCCTCAACCTGCATTTGTGACTGTAAGAGCTAGTACTTCTATTTTCCAGAAAAAGGTCAGTTTAGAAAAGATGACAAAAAGTGCTTTTATTGCTTATTTCTAGGGCACCATTATTATCTCTCATTGTGGCTTTTACTTGGGCTAAATGCATGCATTTTTTTCAATAGTATGCACTGTACGAATTTTGAAATTTTATGTAATGAAATAGCATATCCATCAATATTTACCACTGCCTAATTTGTGCCATTTTTAAGGCACTAGAGAGATACATTGTTTTCAAATTTCTGAATGCAGCCTTACCATTGTGCAATTTTCAACCACAAACTTGAAGCTCTCAAGAGAGAAGGCTAACAGAGAATGGCTTCTCCAGCCATAGGACCCGCACAGTGTGAGATACAGCTGTGATCCGTTCCTGTGTCCTGCTTACACTCCCAAGTCCTGGCAACAGGTGCTCAGTTCTGGGAGGGATGGAAATTCACATACTTATCTCACATAATTTCTCCTTTGCCTGACAGTGCTGCCAGCTGAGGAACCTATTAATGCCAATCATCACAGCAAATGTCAAAAACAAAGACCCTGTTCACTTAGAACTGCCCACAGACCACTGCCTCATTTCATCAGTGTACAGGAGTTTTCCGTTTTCAAAGGGTAATGTGTTTTAATTAATGTCTAAAGACATAGGGTATTGAGGCATTAAAAATAAAGATTCAGTGGTTTATATATTAGCATTCAAAACAGGAGCATAATTCTGCATAGCTAAGATTTGTAATTTTTATTGTTTTTGATATTGAGTTGTGTTTTATTGTTGTATGATCTTAGGATTTCTGATGCCATAACATATTACAAAGTCAATTTATAATGTCATTATCAGTTCACAGTTGTATTCTAAGGACGTACGCAATCACAGATTTTAGTTCATCCAAGTGTATGCCCCGGACAAATGAATGCTTCTCCAACTTAGGGACTCATAAAAATGAGAAAGCCTGTGCACTTGGCACACACCCTGGGATCTGGGTGACCCTGCTACACTAATGTGGGAAGGGAGAGAGCTTGGCACCGAGACCCTTAAGATGAAAAGCCATTTTTCATCTGTCAAGTTTGACCACTTAATGTCTGAGTTACTTAATGAAAGTGAATCCTGTCAATAATCCAGAATAATATTGCATTTATTTTTTTGAATTTCACTAAACTGACCTTGAATAACTCATTAAAAATATAGCACAATCTGTGGGAGTAGGGGATGGGATGGGCAGAGGAGGGGAAAGGGAGAAAATTGGGACAACTGTAATAGAATGACAGTAAAATTATTTAAAAAATATAGCACAATCTAATATTGTCCCCATACTAGCATGCATGGAGTGAGTAAAAGAGTGGGCTGATAGATCTGAACACTTACTCAATCCATTTTCTCTTGTAGGTGCTCTGTTTTCATACAACAGTAGATATAATTAGTGAAGTTGAATATGTAATGAAGTAGGTAGATATTTTTAATAAATATAGAATAAAACAGACACACTGAGAAAATATTCCAATGTGCAAACACCAGAGAGAAAAATATATAATATGCAATCCCGTCATTAATCTTTGAAAAATTTTGCTGCTTATACTGTCATCATTCTTCCATGTATATGGATCTCAGTAATAGCAGGAGAGTGAAACCAAATAGAACACCCAGAAAACCAAGAATGGAAATCTCTATATAAAATATTTTTGTTAGAAGTTTTTACTCTATTCTTTGTAAAATTAGTCATGGCTCCACCTTCTGTTGAGATTTGAACATCTTCAGAGTTTTGAGATTTAAGTGGGTAAATGTTGAGAGAAGAGAGGAGAGACAAGTTTATGAGAATTTCTTGGTTAAAAAGAAATGATGTCCACAAAGAGTGTCTTCCATGACTGCTTGTTTTTTTCATAACTAGAAAATGTTCAAATTGCCCAAATGCTGCTTCTCAAAGAAATCTACCATAATGACAGTATTTCTTTTTTTTTCAGCCCTCCTTTACCCTGCTGTGCTGTTACTTTTAAAAAAACCTCTATTAACTTGTAACAGTGTATAGTTTGTTTTATTTATTGTTTCCAGTTTCTTCTCCTTCCCACTAGAGTGTGGGATCATGAGGGCAGAGAACCCTTAGATCTATGCCTGGAACATAGGAAATGCTCAATAAATATTTTAACTTATGTGATTCAAGCTTTAAAACCTATAGCAACCTTACTGAAAGAAAATAAATCTGAATATGGATTCTGGGGCTCTGCATTTCACATAGGTTCTCCTCAGTGATTCTTATTCACAATAAAAATTTGGAAATCGTTGTATCCTAAAATTAGAGAACTGGGGTAGAGGTCAAGTATGTGTCTTTTGAAAAGCTGTTCTGGGGATTCTTGTTATACTTCTTGTCTTCTTACCCCCGTTGGCTGGTGGGTATTCAGTGAATGCAGTGCTTTTGCTCCAAGGTAGCACCTATTCCTAAGGTTATGCTCGTTCCTGACTCTTGCATTGTGTTGCCTCCTGCTCAAACTGTCCTCAGTAACATTCAGGGCTACTAGGTCTGGTCCTGCCTCTGTCCTTCCTTTAAACCACTTACCTTGACCTACCATTATAACCACTTCCCGGCTGTGTTATTGTCTGAACTCTCTAGACTAACAGTGCCCTCAGGCAGCACTAAGTGTCTTTCTACCCACCGCTTTTAAGTAAACAGCTACTTTTAAAAAATAGGCTAATTATAGATGCTATGCTTTTCTTTTTCAGATTGGCTTTGTTCATCTTACTAGTGGAATCTTCCAAGTAATTATAGGTGTATCTTAGTTTTAAGTGTTTAAACTTGGAGCTTTCTTATTTGTCTCCATGGGGAACTGTGAAAAGTTGGGAAAGACCACATGTCAGGGATTGCCATCAGGTCCCCTGTGAAACTAGACATTCCACTTGATATATTTGATCTGTCATGATGTCTCACAAGAAAGTCAACTACTGGCTTCAATTAATTATACATTTAAAAGTACTTCAGAATCAATATAAAACACCACTATTGTTGATATGATATATTTAACTTGAGTTTGGTGCGACACACTAACAAAAAAAAAAGACCAACAGTCCATGTACATTACCAACAGAATTTATGTCAGATCAGATCTCTGAAGACAGTTTGTTGCAGAGTACGTGTATGGAAATTTGCCGATATTCTTGAGACTGCTCATTGACACAGAAATCTGTGAAAAAAGAGAGGTACAGGGAAACAGTGACTGCTATGTTTCCTGATGTTTCTGATGTTTTAATTCAGTTATAGAATTGCTTAATACTCATTTAGTCATTCCTATTTTAGTCACATCATTTACCACTAAATGACCGCCTACTGCTGTCCAGATACTGTGCCATGGGCTGTGGATGTAATAAATGAGCCTTTAAATATATAGAAATCTAATTAGAAGATACCTGTATGGCAGTGTTGCAAGTATAATAATAGGCATATAAACGCTTTAGGGGGTGACACCAAGGAAGGAGTTACCAATTCTGAATCAGAGATAAGGATATGCATGAGGTGAGGATCCAAAGAAGATAATATTTAAGTCCAGGGAGTATTAGAGTAATAAGTAAAATACCTGAGCATATACCACTGTCGAGTGCCTTCAGTTTAAACCGACCCAGACACCAACATTCTTAATGGAGTGTCTCACTGTATGAAACATAGCCATAAAATAGTTCAAGGGTTTTTCCTGGATATTTGTGTTTAAAAATTTGTTATGTTCAAGAATATAACAATATATTAATATTAAAAATAATGATAGCAGCAGAGTTTATAGCTTGTGGAGTTTTAAAAATATCAGAAATTAATTGGCTTATCTTAAAAGACATTTACGGATACAGGATAATAAATTCAACAACATTTAAATCTAAATAATTTTATTTTGTATGTTCAGACATTAAATTTTGATGTGCATGTTTTATAGACAATGATGGTTTTTTGCTAGTGGTCTTAGAACTTCACTGTGCTTAGTGTAAGTTACCCCAGTTGAGGGAGGGAACATAATTCTGGTACCATAGGCTAAAATATTAGCTTGCAGTTGTGTTTTGTATTTACCAAATGTTTTTCATTCGAATAAAAATAAGTGATATTATTAAGTATTACTTATGAGTAAGTCAAATTGATTGCCCTCTTTAAGGATACAGGGAACCTTCTTGAGTGTATGCAACAATTGTGCCTTAGTTTTTGTTTGTTTGTTTTGTTTTTGTTTTTGTTTTTCTCTCCCGCCCATATTATTCTCAAATGTGTATTCATACTATTTAAAGTAACAGTTTTTATGCTGTAAATTGTGTCTTTGGAGTAACAGTCTTGTCATATATTTTAAAGCAATAATTTAATAAATCACATGTGTAGAGAGAGGGTTGGCTCATTGGATTAAGAGATATTTCTAATCACATGAATGGTGGTAATCATACTAAGTCTGTTTTTGTACTGTCTTGATCTTTAATGAGCATGTTAGCTTCTTTCAGCAACTAGCTTCATTACTCATTTAGAGTTTTGTTTTTGCCTTTCATTATTTAAACATTAAAAAAATATTGTTGTTCAGTCACAGTTGTTTCACCTTTTTTCCCGCTGTTCGCCCGACCCCCGCCACCCCGCCCCACTCCCACAGTCTGTCTGTGCCCAGGAGTCCTCTATTCATGTTCCTTTGCCTGCTCCTTCCTCTTGCTTTTCCCCATTATCCCCCTCCCTGCAACCTTCCTGTCATTGTCAGTTTGTTCTTTATTTCCAAGTCTCTGGTTCTATTTCACTCATTTGTTTTGTTGAATAGGTTCCACTTATAGGTAAGATCATATGGTATTTGTCTTTCACTTCCTGGTTTATTTCACTTAGCATAATGCTCTCCAGTTCCATCCATGCTATCCTGAAGGGTAGAATTTCCTTCTTTCTTCCTGCTGTGTATTATTTCATCATGTGAATATATCACAGTTTTTTTTTTTTTTTTTTTTGATCCACTCAGTTAAGTGATGGGCACTTAGGCTCTTTCCGGTACTTGGTCATTGTAAATAATACTGCTATGAACATTGGGGTATATATGTTCTTTTGAATCAGTGATTCAGGATTCTTAAGGTATAATCCCAGCAGTGGGATCACTGGATTGAAACACAATTCCATTTTTTTAGATTTTTGAAGAAATTCCATACTGTTTTCCACAGTGGCTGCACCAGTCTGCATTCCTATCGACAGTGTACTAGGGCTCCCTTTTCTTCATAACCTCTAGCACTTGTTGTTTGTTGATTTGTTTATGATGGCCTTTCTGATGGGTGTGAAGAGGTATCTCATTGTAGTTTTAATTTGTTATCTAATACAATGTAAATGCTATGTAAACAATCCTTATACTGTATTGTTTAAGGAATAATGACAAGGAAAAAAGCCTGTACATGTTTGGTACAGATGCAACCATTGTAATCCTAAATACTTAGTACACATCAGCAACAATATAATATTTTTTCCAAAAATTTTCAATTCACAGTTTGTTGAATCTGCAGATACAAAAGGCCAACTATATATATCTAAACCCCTCAAAAATATCATATAGAATCAGAATCATTGATTCTTTTATTTTTAGACTCTATACATAGACTCTAATGAACGAAATGTAAAGTTATTAGGTGAGAAAAGATGTTCATTAACTCCTTGAAAATAATATCAATATTTTAAAAATGTAATGCTCAAGAATAAAAGTATTTTTAGATAAATTATGTTAGGTCCATATAATTGACTATGGTTAATTACTTTCAAATTGTGTGCCATGAGCTTCTGTGACTTAAGATCATGGTACTCAGATTTTGCTACATTTAAACAAAGGAGTTTATTTTAAATAGTATGCTAGGATTTAACATAAGATTTTATCTGGGAAATTAATATCTAACTTGAGTAAATTTAAAATTCTTTTGTGAATGAAATTATTAATTGTGGATAAGTTGTATGAAATTATAGTAATCATTTCTGAGTATTCTTAATTATTTTTTATTTTATTTTTCAAAAGACTTTGTTTTTTTACTTTTAGAGAAAGTGAGGGAAAAAGGGAGGGAAAGAAACATCAAAGTGTGGCTGCCTCTTGTGAGGCCCCAACTGGGGACTTGGCCCACGACCCAGGCAGTTAGAGTAAATATTGCTCTATATTTACTTCATATTACATAGAGTTGCCAAAATTCCAAAATCAGCTAGATTAGCAAGGAAGGACAGAGCATTTAATCTCATAAATGTGGAACCCAGATTACAGGTAACAAAAGAAAAAAATTCTTACAAATAATTTATTTGATACTTATGCTTCTGAAATTGCTGCTCTCTGTTTCATGCTATAGCACATTATTATTGTTGTCACTGATTAGTTTTATTCTGTATTTCAGGGTAGAATTTAGATTAAAAATTGGTAAATGTAAGAAATATACATATATATATAAATAAAATGAAACACAGTGTTAAAAACTTTAGGAAGAACTTGATAAATATTAGAGCTATGTATAGACTGTGTTACTAATCATTGTTTTGGAAGCTGACTGAAGAACCACAGTGATCATGGCTATTGTAAGGGAGCTAGGAAGTACCTCATACTTGTCAAGATTGGTGGCTGGACTGCATGGTCTTAATTCTATCATTCCATAAGTTTTTACTGGTTTTATATGAAGGTAAGGTAGAGGCAAAAGTCATAGCTTTCAGTCAATTTGTGGGCTCTGTCCCAGTCTTCTTATTCCAGTCTGTACAGAAGCAATATCAGTGCCTACCTATTTTTTAATGAAAGATATTAATCTTTAGCTCCTACTTTGTAAAATTATTCCACAAATAATTGAATGTGAACAGCAGAAACTAGTTCCTTCTTCTGTTTTTTTCCTCATCATCAACTTTTGCCTTGAAAATAGGAAAGGGAATGGAGGGGACATGGTTTTACTCTTGGTAAGATTCTTTGAATACAAGCTAAAAACTAGAACCCTACAGGAAAAGGATGTTTTATTTTAGCTCCACTTGAATAAATGAGTAAATGCTGTCACAAATACTGTATTTCTGACTTTTTGCATAGCTAAGGATTTAATACCAATCCCCAAAGAGATAACCTGGCTGAGTAAATTAACACTGTAAATCTTTTTTTTTTCTTTTTTTCTAAACTAAAGGTTTAATTAACCTCTGTCCTTTCAGTTTGCTGATGAATGGCTTACCTTTCCTGAAGAGCTAGCATCTTTGCTAAGCAATATCATCATTTGTTCAATGTTTCACTGGTCTTCATTACTCTTAGAGGTTAAATTATTCAGAATCTTGAAGTACATTTTCAAAATAATTTAAAAAATAACCTAATTAGATAACAGGCATCTTAGCAGAATTTAACAGATTTTAATGTACAGTTTAATGAAATGGTTTCAGTAGTATTTTCTTTTGTTCTTAGGATGAGTATGAATATTTAATGCTCCTTAGTGAAACCTAAGAAAGAAAAGTCTACTCAATAAATGAATAGGCAATAAGCATGCTTTTAATCTTTATTAGAATGTGCTAAGATGAAAAGAAAAAAAGAAAAGAAAATGGGAGAAGGAATAACATAGAAAAAATTCCAAATGTTTTCTATAGCAGGCTTTGAAAAATTTCTTGACTTTAAAATGGATAGATAGTATTATTTTCTTTAAATCTACAGTCTGCCTTGGTACACAGAAGCTGTATGTGTAATGGATTTCTGAATTACACTGAGTTTATGATCATAAAACTCAGTGTAATTCAGAATTCCATTCTATAGCAGAGGTTATAATTTCCTTCTATTACATACAATTTGCTATATAACAAAATAATTTACAGGTAAAAATTGATGTACTTCTAATTTCAACAATATTAACTAAATTTATGACTAACAAATCTGTGGTAACAAGTCTTGTAGCTAGGATTTTGGTGATTATTATGATGATATTTTATCAAGAATTATTTCTACCAATTTCAGTTGCTTGAATTCACTGGTTAAATAAACTTCTACTCTTGCTTTTTTTCCCCTAAAGGCAACAAGTTTTTCTTCATCTTTTATTATGTAACAGAAATAGTTCATCTACCTGTCTCTAGCAGGGCCAAACACTGGACATTGAAAATTGCAGTGGAGAAATATTGGCTATTTTATTATGAATGATACTACCCGGGAGAACAGGCAGCTAATGCTCAAAAAGCTGAACTCCCTGGTGGTGTGAAGGTCACAAAATAAATACGGCAATATCACAAGACACCATGGGTTGGGAGTTCAGGGTTGTGTTGGGAGCTGATTGATCAAAAGTGAGGTATGGCCCTGGCTGGTGTAGCTCAGTGGACTGAGGACGGGCCTGCGAACCAAGCAACTGTGGTTCGATTCCCAGTCAGGGCACATGCCTGGGTTGCAGGCCAGTTCCCATCAGGGGACACACGAGAGGCAACCATACATTGATATTTCTCTCCCTCTGTCCTTCCCTTCCCTTCTAAAGATAAATAAAATAAAAAAAAAAAAGTGAGGTATGAGTGGTGAATCATGTCTTCAGGTATTGAGGAGAGCTTTGATGCCTGTTCTGTGTCCCTCTGTCTGCTCTCCTGGGAAAGTTGCCAGGGGTTAATCCCACCTGAGGGCTCAGGAGCTAAAACATGACAAGTCAAGATGCAGTCTTTAGCCTGCCAGAGTTTGGGACCATGTGACTCAGGTCTGGGCTTATGCCCTTAGTTGTTTTAGGAGTTGCTAATTATGTGTGTGTTGTGGGCGGGGGGAGAGGGGCAGGAGGGACTAGGTCTCTGAGGAATATAGACAGAGAGAGAGATACATTATTTCTAGAGTTAGTGTTTAATCAAAGCATAAGGACCCTCAGTTTCACTGTGAACAATGCACTTGGAATCTCTGTCCTCATTTGGAGATAACAATACCAGTGCAAAAATGACAAGCTTCCTTGTTGATAAGAACTATTTTTCTACCCTGGTTAAAAAAAATAGGTAAATTTATGGCTTGCTTTTATTTCAAAACAGAATAATGTTTCAGCTTCCAAAGGGAGATTTACTACCTACCTAATCACAATATAAAGATTTTTGTTGTACACATTTAACCCCCTTTTTCTCAATGATCCAGAAAAAGAAATGTGTTATTTTTGATCAACAGAAGAATCAGATGCAGATGCCACTTTTTAAAAAAATTATAAAGTTATATATGTGATGAGGGAGAGGTGCTGGGGATGGATTAATGTTGAGGGGAAAGGAGAGGGGTGACCGATTTCTGCAAAGGCCAAGTGTTAGTATACTCATTACATCTGAATAAACACAAAATCTTTTTTCAACTCGGCGACTTTGATAATAATGATCCCTGTTAAATTAAAAAGTAAATAAATCTTGCCTAAGTATCATGACCTAAACTATTAGTTTCACCTAAGAGATCCTAAGGAAGCCAAAGGCAGCATCTGGGTGGGGTTTGGGGGTGGGGTAGAGAGGTGGTCAGGTGAATGAGAGGGGCAGTGGAAGACAGTGCAAACAGAACAGATATCATATCAAACTTAGTATTTTAAGGTAAAATACTTACGGACTCTATGTGAGATCTAGAACTATTCATAGATATTTTTTATATTTTATTTTCAAGCATCTGTACATATTTATAGTTTTTTCCCATTACCATTTAGTGCCCTTATTCCCCCTTCCCCTTCCTCAGTCACCAAACTGTTGTCCATGTCCATAGTCCTTTTTCCTTTTTATGCTCAATCCAGTTACTTCTTAATATCCCTACAGTAAAACGACTTCTTTTCAAACACGCTACTTCGTGTTAGACTTATCAGAACCCACTTAGGACAGGTGCTATCTATGACACGTACATAGTTTCAATATTGTACCTAAAAGTCCATCAGAGGGACTCTTGCTTTCATATTATGTTTCCTGATTTGTTCCAAAGATAGGTTGAAGGTATCGTAATGTCTCTGTCATCTTCCTATTTCAAAATGAAAAATTCTATTATTTAAGTCTTCCAAGAAATTCAAAGTCCCACACATTTTTGGTTTTTCACTAAACTGTCTTAAGATACTAATCCATGTTCTACCTCTGTGAGATAAAAACTTTTAAAAACACATTTGTTATGTGTAGATAGTAAGAATTTGGATTGCGTACCCTTTGAACTGTGAATACTTGCAATAACCATTCAAGGTAAGTTCTATATCTGTGTATAGCTCTGTATTTTCCAAGTAAATAATCCTGGACTGTGAGAAGGGACCTCTGTCATTTCTGGGCTTGACAGCTGAAACATCTGGTGAGCTCTCTCCGGTCTCCTGGGCTGGATGATGTCTCAAAAGAGCAGAACTGAGAGATCAGTCCCAGGAAGCTGGACTCTGAGTGCAGTGCCAAGGAGGGCTCTCCAACTTCAGAGAGCAGACACATGAGCTAGCAACAAAGTTCTCTGGATGAGAATTTCCTTGTTTTGACATATATTTGTCAGTATTTCATGAGAAAAACAAAAACACAGTGGATATTAACAGGGACTTCAAAAACTCAACCACATGCACAAAACATCATTTGGTGACCAGGGACCCTGTCTTCATGTCTACTGTTGGGAGTCCAGCCACTTGAGGAGAGACAGGAGTTTGTATGTAGTAATCTCTCAATTTTATTTCTTTCAAAGTCTCTAGTAATTGTGATAAACCCTTAGGTAAGCCAATATACGTTACTTAGACCCCTACCTGGGCTCAAACCTCCTTTCATTTAAACTTAAACCTGAGTCGTGTTCCTTAAACTTTTTCCCACACAGTAGATTTCCTGTCTTCCTGGGCAACCCCTGATTGGGTCAGTAATGCACCATCAGTAAATCAATATTTTTCTTTTATCCCAGGATCTAGAGAGAAGGTTGTCTGTAAATTCATAAGTATGGATGGGAGAAGAGGCAGCAAAATAAAGATAGTTTGTCCTGAGTGGAGGCTGCCTCTTCTTGGAAGAATCTTGTGTTTTCCAAACCTGCTCAAACCTGATGTTACATATACCTCTTCACCTCAATGGTGTGTTCTCTAGCACCTCTAAATTTATGGTTTGGTGGAATAGATAATTTCCAGTTCAGGTCTCAGAATCATGCAGTCTTCCATGGATAGAGATTTAATTTCTATCAGCTTCCAGACCAGAATCAAACTTAGAGATGGTTCTTAAAAAGAAGAGTTGATATGCATAAAAGCTCCTTTTAAATGAAGTTATAGTCACATGGAACCAAGTGATAGACTAGTCAACAAATCTACAAATTTTTGAGGGCATATATTGCGAAAGGAAACATCAGCTTAAACCTCTACATGTTTTCTTAGCTGGGAATGCCTTGCATTTAACTTTATAGCAATGATCAAAATTTCCTTTGGAAAATAATTTATGTAAACAAAAATGTGAGTTGATTAAAAAATAAAGATTATAACACAATAGTATGAATGATACTCATATGACAATAAATCTTAACAGTAGCATGCAAGTATCTGAATTTAGGTAAAACTTTTTGAGATTTGTATTTGCAGACAACAAACCTGGGACTTTTGAAAACAAATCTTTCATTTATTTTTAAGGAAACCTTATTTTAACACAAGAGAAGCTCAGATAAGCCCTTGACTTAGTTTTCTTAAAGCCCTCATCCCTCTTCATGGGAGCTCATTGTCTCTTAAGTTCTACTCTAGCAATAATCAGTGGTGCATCTAGAGTTAATAATAATAATAAGGACAACATTTAGTCCATGAAAAAGATGGCGTCTATTTCAGGAAGCATGCCAATGGGCTTCTAATGTAACCTTCTTATCTTATTATTTTTTTGCAAGAAATTTTTTTCAAATCTCCCCTGCTATCCTGTCTTCAAAAAAATATCTTTTTCAGATCATCTGCTGAAAGTAACTGCCATGAACCTGGAGTTGAACTAAACTGTTGTTTCCGAAAGGAGGTCTCCTTCATGTGGTGGTTCTGCCTTTGACTGTAGGCATTCCAATTTTCTGACAGAAGATGAAGAGTAGGGCAGAGTAACTGACATATATAATAAAATAAGGATCCTACCTCGATCTTAGTGAGGTAGACACTACAATTTGATTCAAAATATCCTGAAACTTGCAAGTCTGCCTTTCAGTAAGAATCAGTTGAGCTCAGAGATGTATTTGGCCAAATGAATTTTTAATTCATAACTTCTCCTTCAGATATAGCATGGGTTAATATGTTCTTCAGCTCCACAACATTTTTTTTTATTCTTACTCTAAATAAATCCACAGCCAACTCTGACATTCAGATTTCATAAAATTTTGATGATGGCCAATGGGTGCATAAAAGATAAATTTTAAGAAACTGTCAAAATAAGATGAGTCATCTAAAGAACCCTCATGTTCTCTGGCAGCATAAATATTAATGTTAAGACATATTGTGAATATCTTTTTGGAGACCTGAATAAAATTTTACAGAAAGAATATCTACTGGGAAGCCCAAAATCATTCATAAGACATTGTGGTTAATGTGGATCCTTCTACTAAGATAGTTTTGGGCATGAGAAAGGATCAAAAATCTTACACATTACCTGAAGTTGATTTTCACACATAACAAAGGTAATTTGGTTAGAATTTGTAAATTCAGTACCTCCCACCATATTCCAAAACATACTTAAAAACTTAGATGTTTACCTTAGAGGCAAGACCCAGCTGACTGATATGTAACTAAAGGTTGATAGTCTATCTGATCAGATTAATTAGGATATTAAATAAACACATTTATATTTTGTAATATTCACAGACAAGAATTAATAAGAGGAAAAATAAAGATGCCATCCTGAAAATGAAAGGTGGGTCAGTTTGAATGTCCTAAATTAGGGGAAATTTCATAAACTTGTCTTAAGTCTCAAAATCAGCTCAGAATTAAGAACACCACAGGTGAGCAATGTATTAATAAATGAGAATTGGGATTATGTAAGGGAAATCTTGCAGGTTCTCCCATTGATTAGGGTACTTCGTATAAGACACATGAGAGTGAATTTCATGCATAATATTTATTTATGCATCACATTTTACTTAATTAGTGAACTATATCGGTATGCTGGAGAAACTTACACATTTCTGTGGCAGGTGTGCAGTGCCTGCAGTGATATAAAATACACAATATAGTGATAGTTTTGGAATTTAAGCTAAGAATATAAAGTTAGCATGCAGCAGTTCTACATGACATGTACCCCAAGGAAAACTTATACATCACTCAGTGTGAATTAATTACTGAAGAGCCCTGATGTACTAAAATGCCTAGGCATTGCTTTAACTGGAAGTTAATGCTTCCCCAGGGAAATCTCCACATGCTATCCCCAGTCTTCCTATTATATTAGGTTCTTTGGTCATGAAGAAAGAGAGATTACCAACATGCTCGATATTTTGAGGATCGCTTCTTCTAGGGTCAGGAATGGCTGCTAGCACCTATGTAACCACCAAGCAGAAGGATCTGAGGTAACCATCAAAGTATTGCCATTGAGCTTATCCTGGGAAGATACTGATTCTGATGCATTTATTGAAACACTCTGGGAATAGAAAGGACAATCAAAGAATGTATAATCTAGTTCTAGATCCCATGCAGTCTCTTAAACACCACCTATTTATTGGCACATGAACATGTTTCTTACCATGTATTGCTGCATTCCACTATGTATGCCATAAACATATGTGGAAATATTACTATGTGCCAGAAATTATATTATATTGATATTCAGAAGAGCAGTTGTCCACAGACTTGAATGGGCTTGAATTTCAGTGTAAGTAAGGTTTTCTTTTAACTACTGTAATATGAATAACAGAGAAGCAAAAATAAATGCAAAAACAAAACAGTATCAAACTAATTAATACATTGAAATTCTGCATGGGTTTGAACACAGCATCTACTTTTCCATGCATACCTCCCAACAAGGAATCCACATGATGTTTCAGAATGCCTGCACTTCCATTAGAGGGAAATAAACATTTGTGTGTGTGCGTTTCTGAGTCATTCGGGAGAGCCAATATACTTGATCATACACCTTTCTTCTCTAGTCTACTTTTGCTTATTATCAATATTCATAGATTGTGGGAAAATTCTTTATTACTAACAGAAGGGGTTCAGAGAGCTTCAGTGATGGTAGGATGTCATGTCCTGAGAGGCACGGAAGCCCTTTCTCATATGCCTTACCGATGTAGCGCTTAGTTTAGGCTATTCCTGAATCGTATCCTTTAAAATAAAAAATGGGTAATTCATCAAGAACAAACAACAAACAGATATGTAATGCCTAGTACACATGGACTAATTATAATTTCAAGTTTATAACTGGAGAAAATAATGCCCTGCTATCAGTAATTGATAGGAACTAGATCAAAAAATTGTCGGAGATATGAATCAACTACCAGCTATCCTGAATATATTGAGAGTTCATATAGCATTAATAATGACTATAATATATATATGTTCTTTTTTGATGGTTCTTGACATTTTTACTAATTTATACCATATAATTTGAAACATGTACATAAGATTAAATGATGCAGAGTATGTGGGTTTTTTTTTTTTTTGTCATAGTGAAAGGGAATGAAAATAGAAGTCAATAAAACAAGAAATTTAAAAACCAACAAGTTTTGGGAAATTAACAGTATGCTCCACAGGTAAAAAAAAATAATCTCAAAGAAAAGTAGAATATAGTTGTAACTAAATAAAAATGAAAATTCAATATATCACAATTTGAGGATAAAGTTATGCTGAAAGGAAATATAAACTTTAACTTCTGGTATTAAGGTAAAAAATGGTGAGCAAATAGTGACAGAGACTAGATATCCATCTTTGAAGAACATTTTCAATGAAGGGCAGAGAGATGATAAATTTGTAAAGTATATGATTGTGTAACCACAATGCTGTATACCTGAAACTAATACAAAATAATATTACATGTAAATGGTAATTCAAAAAATGTTTAAAGATTAAGTTGCAATTTTTTAAATAAAAATAAAATAAGTAGTGGAACATTTAATACTGTGGAACACAGTATTTAAGTGGAACACTTATTATAATAATTATTAAATTAATAATTATTAAAATTATTAAAATAATAAGTGGAACACTTAACACTTAATTTTTTCAAATAAAAATAAAATAAGTAGTGGAACACTTAATACTGAGAACTCAGTTGAAAATTGTGACTCCAGAGCTGATACACAAAGATAACATGTGGCAAAAAATATTATTCAGAATTTAATACTAATAATTAACACTGATTTCCTACTTAGTATGTGTTACATATTTTATAAACATCACCTCATTTTATTCTCACAAAAATAGGTACCATTCATTTTGGGGGTTGGGGTTTGAGAACTAGAAATATAAAATTATTTGTCCAGTATGAGACTTAGTAAGTGGGGGAGTTCATTTTGGAATCCAGAAAGTGAGATTTTAGAATTTCTCACCTTTTATATCTGTGCCTCACACTAATACAGTAGATCCTTTCATGACATCTTACTTTAGAAATTAGGACACACTGGTTTTGCCATATGAATAATGTAAAATCATAACCTAGAAAGTAAATTGAATCTGATCAATAATCTCTTCTAACCTTTACCAATTCAGGAACCATGACTATGAGATTTATGATTGATGGCTACCACCGTGCTACTTAAGAGAGCTAATCTGGTTTATGGCAACAGAAATAAAGAATTCTCATTACTATTAGTCTAACAATCTGTCTCTTCCTTTCATTACTCTTAATTACAACTTCTGTATATATCAAGGCATCTTGTAACATATACTAATCCTTAAACATTTGAAGACTTATCCTCATTCCAAACATTCCTCTCAAAAATATATGCATGCTATATTTCTGCTTCTGTTTCAGATATTTTTTAAACTAGGTTTTATCTAACTGATAGTTTTTAGTGTCATGTCTGAGGCAGGGATCCTGCCAAATGCTGTGAATACAGACTACTTTATACAAACCAGTCATTTTAATGATCTTGATCCAATGCATCGGTGGGCCTTTAAATGAAGACTTAAGCTTCCCTGCACCATTAGTTCTACACTTCACGAGAGAAAGAAAAGTCTTTCTTGGAAGTGAATGAAAAGCACAAAATAGGCTATTCTGACAATGTCAGGAAAAGACCTATTTCCAGTATTCTAACTACATCTTTCTCTGTTTCTAACTTCCTCAACAGGGTATATGCTGTACGTACTATAAATCTTGATGCAGGAAAGTAATGTGAGCGAGAAAGTTATTGGAAATTGCACCAGAAAGCATATATAAATAGCAGGCACTGTGAGCAACTGACATGTGATTATTGGCAGATAGCAGCATGCTTCATCTTCTCTATATTATTAATCTGCATGACCCTCTGATTTTTAACGCACCTTAGAATGTTAACTGATGTGACTTTGGGGAGTTTTTTTTAACACCGTCGTTTCCCCAGTTGATTTTGGAGAAAAGTAAAAAGTATTCCATAAATACAGAAGCAGGTATTAGCATGCTTACTAAATAGACATTACATTAAACCTCTCATTGTAAGACAGAATTGAATGGTACTATCTCTGAAAAAGTGACTGTGATTAATGTCAATTTTAATAGTGCATCAACCACTATTGATTAGTTGGATGGAAGATATAAATTATTATTAATAGATGAATTTTCTAAATTATTAAAATGGAGGGACATAACAGTGAAATGTTTGTAGTACTAATGTGCTGGTCAGTAACTGCCACTCCCCCTCCCCCCCCAAAAAAAGTCAAGATACAACTTGTCATTTACAAAATAAAAGAAAAACATTATCTTTGAGTTACGGACAATCTAAATATTTTACCACATCGTTCACAATGGTTATCTAATAGGCAGCAGTAAAAACCACACTTGTGGATGGCTTTTTATTATATTACAGAAAATGACTTTGTGAGAGCAAAAAGACTAAATAATTTGAATAGCATTACTTAATTTTCATCAGAAAGGCAGAGGTGAATTCAATATGCAGTATTGATTACTTATTCAATGAATAAAACTCATTATTCTGCACATAAGAAAGTAGACGGCATGACTTGATGCCATCTCTGAGTAATAAAAATAAGTTATATTTGCCTAAAATCCTAAGACATATTCATCTGGTAGATTTATCTCTAAAGAATGGCAAACTTGTGTCATGAATGATTTTGAAAGCTGCTGAAGTAAATTTTTCATGGAAATTACTAAATGCTCTTTGGATGAATTAATCTCCTTCTGAGTGAGGTTAATGTCTCATCCTTATTGAAGCCACACTTATAGAAATATTCTTGTTATCTGAGATTGATGAATTATTTCTCTGTCTAGTCTTTTTTTACAGATGAGAAAAATAGATTTTACAAGCAGGTAGTATAATTTTCATTGAGGGCTTAGCCTTAGAAATTTTATTTGCTGCATATCAATGATTTTAAACATAAATATGATAAGATTTTTAATTCTTTTTGCAGTTTGACCTGCCTCTTGATTGAGTTTAAGAAATTTTTAGGATCTAAAAAGGCAAAGTTAGCCCTGGCTAGTGTGGCTGAGTACTGGTCTGTGAACTGAAAGGTAGTCAGTTCCATTCCCAGTCAGGGCACATGCCTGGGTTGTGGGCCAGGTCCCCAGTTATGGGTGTGTAAGAGGCAACTGATCAATGTATTTCTTGCATATTGATGTTTCTTCCCTTGCCTTCCTCTCACTCCATAAAAGAAGTAAAATCTTTAGAAAAAATCAAAATAAAACAATAAAAAGGCAAAATTAAGGAAGACAGTTACTTGCTGACCTCCAACTCTCTGACATTGTGATAACTGTAAGGGAATGCCTATTTCAGCCTAATTAATTTTCATATTGGCACCAATTAAAAAACAAACAAAAACAACAAAAAACGACTCCTCAGGACAAAGGAAATTCACAAAGCTAGAAGCTACAGTCACTGACTCAATGACTCAATTCCCAAAGTGCTTATGGTTCCTATCACAATTATATATGAAAAGTGTAGCACACATTCATACATGAGAATAGTGGCATTATTTATGTTGAAAATCATTGACAAATCATTAAGTCATGGATGGAACAAGACATCTTATCATCTTATTTCTGATATAAAAGCTGGCTTGGGTGCATGAAACACATGTGCTGTCACAGTCATTTTTCTACTGAGGGAACATGCACATTCATTCACAGGCAGCACACACACGTGTAGTTTTCCCACCACAGGTATAGGTCCCATCTACTTGGTTTTTGGAAGGGCCACTTGGTTAGTAGCCATTGGAAGTATGAAACTATAAGCAATTGCCAAGTAAATAGAAAGTTTTGACTTTGATGTTTTATCACTTCTTTAGTAATTTGAAAGGATTCAATTTGAGCAGTTAATATATTGCTGCCATTCTATTGTTGGAGTAGATCCTTGATGTGATTTTCCTTCATTGTATATGCTTTAAGTGGTTATTTTGACAACGTGGCATGGGAAACAGAATGATATTTAGTAAATTACTATCCTGAAGTATTACAAGAACTTGGAGTAGAAAACTTCCACCCAGAGTCATGTCAGGAGATTCTGAGGTCCAAAGTAAACTGTCTATCAGCCACTCAGAAGGATCTTTAAAATGCAGAGGGTGCTATTTTTGGTGCTGCCTTATAATGGTGAGAGCAGAATCTGGGTGGTTGTGATGAACTCCTGTTCTCAGCAAGGACAAGATGCATGTCGGGAAAGCAGAGGCTTATTGGTGAGGTCCAGCGCATGTTAAGATGGTGGTCATGAGGGAAAGGAGAGCTGGGAAATGTTAAGATAAACATCTATTTATCTGACCTCATATTTCCATGAAAAGATATTTCTCAAAGAATAATACTTTCAACTCTTCTTTATTCCTCCCTGTGATTATTTTGGAAAAAACCATCTGCATTTGTGTGGCTGAGCTAAATTTTGGCTTTCTACCTTAAAGATACATGTAGCTTAAAATATTGTCCATGAATATTGAAACTCAAATAGAGACATAAAGAAGTTGATATACATTTAAGTACATTGCATAACATACCCATATTAAGAAGATGAGTAAATCATTATAAAGTTAAAATTTATTCTATGACATAATTTGACAGAATTTAAGAACTTCATTTTCAGTATTCAATTAGTCAAGAAATATTTTTTGAATGTCTACTATTTGTAGTATTTGGGCACAGAAATGAAGTGGTGAAGAAAAAAGTCAAAGTACTTGTTCTCATTAAACTTATATTCTTAAAATTATTTAATAAATTAAGATCACAATAATTGTTATTAAGATAAATAAAGCTGGAAATGCAGTATGAAACTGAAGAGGGAGTGGGTGCTATTTTTTACAATAATGACATAAAAGGCTACTGTTGTAAGTTGACATGTGAGTAGAGGATAGAAGAGTAAGGGACCCATGTTGTCTCGATACAGGAAAGAGCAAGTATAAAGATCTTAGCATGAGAGCAAACTTGGATGTTTGAGGAACAGAAATGAGACCATTGTTTGTGGAATGAAACGAATGAAGTAGAGAGTGGTGGGGGACAAAGAGACCAAGGTGCCAGAAGTTCATTATTCAAGACTTTTATATCATGTTAGGGAGTTCAGATTTTACTTTGAGTGAAGCTGTTACATGGTTTTGAGGAGAACAAAGGAAAAATATTATATATTCTAAAATAATCATCTTAGCTGTTGTGTAGCTATCGAGCTTCAGAATTGGCAATGATGAAAATGTTGAAACAAATTGCAAAGTTATTGCTCTAGTTCAGGAGATCAATATTGGAGGTTTGCACAAGGGTGAGAGTTTGGAGATAGCGAAAATTAATCATATTCTGGACACCTTTCAGAGAGAGCCCTTTGAGGAACACATGCTGTTGAATTAGATGAGGCATGAAATAGATGTATCAGTTTAATGTCAAAGCTTTCTCCAGAGACATGGAAGACTGGGAGGAAGTCTTTAAGAAGAGAGATATTCAGTAGATTAGTTTTGGAAGTGTTAAAGATGAATTTATTTCATGTGGTATCGAGCCTCCTAGATGTCTCTGATGATCCTTGCCTCATGGTATCTGTACCCTCACATAGACTTCCACATCATATCTCAGTTGGTCTTTATTATGTAGCATGTAATAGAAATGATTGTTATGTCACTTCCAGGATTATTTTAAATATGTCAATTTAAAGAAATTAAGAAAATGTATATTAATTTATAACATTGATTCTGAGTCAATATTACTCATGAAATCACACTGCCTAGAACACTTATTTGACAATCACTATCCAAATTTAAAAAATCTAAGTCTATTATAAAATGCATGTTTGCAGTTTGATGCAGAGTTACAGTGGCAAAAAAACATACTACTCTATGTAGAATCTGTAATTAGAGTGGCAGAATGTAGATAGATGAAAGTAAAATATATGTATAACCACTAATTTGAAATTCTCATAAGCCCCTAAACCACATCATTATTAGATGCAACAATTCTAAAGTGTTAAAAATGTATGTACTTAAAAAGCTTGTTATAAAACAAAAGGCCATATCACTGTCTGATAAAAAATAATTATTGCTATCATAAAATGTTTTCTCCTTAATTTGGCTATAGCTTCTGAATATATGGTGACCAGTGACCATAATCTTCAGAACACTTGGCTCTGGGGATTAATCACTCACTCTAATGGTCAAATGTGTATTCTTCAATTAAACATGAAAATGCTTTTTGGTTGTTTAATAAATGTTCTCTATGTTGATAAGTGAATGCCCAATTTGCTTTAAAATTGATAAAATGACACAGAATATTAAAAATATGTCACTAATAAAGCCTATACTAAGACCAATCTCTTCTTCTAGATCTCAAATGTGTTCTATAAAGGCTAAAACTGTGAATGCATTTGTTAGAATCGGGCTGCACACAGATTGCCCATCCTCCCTGGAAACTAATTTATTCATAATCTAGTTTTGCAGAAGTAATTTAGTTTCACAAATTCTCAGTTTCTTCATCTATAACTAGAGATAATGATATTAAAAACTACCTTGCACATTTCAATGAAATAAATGGTCATATTTAATATGCTGACTACAAAGCCTGGGACATGAGAAGATCCAGTACATTTTGTCCCTGTCCCCAATTCTGTCCCCTTTACCTTGCTTGCTTTTAAAGAGCTAACCCCTCTGTGAGATAGAATGCTTTTTTCCCCCCTCACATTTTATTTCATGCAAGGGGAGCTCTGTTAGTATAACACTCTTGCCCTTTTCCTCCAGGGGGTCCATATTCCTTAAGTAAATGGTAAATTGGAAAGAATGAGCAGGGCAGACTCTGTTCAGCTTGTCCTCATTGTGTGGAACACTCTGCCCGTAGGCAGTTTGAGTTCTCTCCTCTGATGGCATGACTTTCACATGCAGAGGCTTGGCCTGGTCCAGCATTGCTTTGTTTGCTTGGACACTGGGGCACTGAACGCCACTGTCTAAAGTTGGGATTCAGTATCAGGAAACTTACTGCCTGTAGACAAACCCTATCCCCTCCAACCTAGGCTTTATCTGTAATAAAAGTAAACATTTTCCCTATCTTCTTCAGTACTTTTCCTTACTTATCAGTCTGTAGAGAACTCAGATGGTGAAGAGCGTTGCTGTATATTGGGCTCCTACCGAGATCTCAGCAAACTCCAGTTATCCATGTCATTGGCTGGCATTTGGGCTTCGACAGGTCGTAAATGCTAATACGATAATTCAGCTCAGCTCATGCGTCATTGCTTCATATATCTAAGTCATGAAGTTTATTAGTTTTACTGCTTTCTTACCATTTTCCCTTGTTAGATCAGCAAAGAAAAATAGCAGAAGGCAACTGTGTAAGTTCTGAGGGTAGCCACTTCTGAATTTCCTGTCAATTTGAGAATTCGAGGAACATTACCTCATTAGCAATGGCCCATTGGTAAGATAAACTTGCTTGCCTTCCTAGCTTCATTTCTTAGCACTCCTTTCCAATTTTCTCTCTGTAATCTGGATATATTATATTAAATAAATATTGTATTTAAAGCCCCTGATTTCAAGCCATGAGATGCTGACACCTCACAAACCTCTTAAGCTATTGCGTGGGGTGCAGTTTGCAATATTAATAGCAGACTGTCATTGGGCTGAATAATTTGCATCCCGTACCAGCACTTCTCTTTTTTGTTTGCTTACATTGTTTTTATTTTAAATAGTTATTAATATATCATTTATACACCATATAATTCATCTGTTTAAAAAGTATACTGCAAAGGTTTTTAGCATAGTTACTGCCATGTGTCCTGGCAACCTATCACTAAAATCAATTTCAGAACATTTCATTACATCAAAAGAAATTAGGACATTCCCTCCTGCCTTTTATTGTTTTTTTATTTTTTTAATGGCACTAACATTTTGAGGAGTTCTGGACACTACTGTTAATGACCAAAGCTCTCATTTCACTTCTCAGAAAATACAAGGCTGGGCTCCTGGCATTGGATGGAAATTTCACTTTATGTGTAGTTTACAGACTTAGATTTTGATAGTAATGCTATTGAATCTGTAGTTTGCTTTGGGTAGTATGAACATTTTTACAACACCAATTATTTCAATCCATGAGCATGGGATATATTTCCATTTATTTGTGTCTCCTTTAATTTCTTTCATCAATGTTGTATTTTCAGTGTACATCAGATATTTCTCCATAGAAGACATACAAATGGCCAACAGATACAATAAAAGATCCTCAACATAATTAATTACCAGGGAAATACAAATCCAAAGTATGATATCTCCCTTTATATACTGCTTGGATAGTTATTGTTAAAACTATAAGAAATATTGACAAGGTTGTGGAGAAATTGAAACCCTTGTACACTGTCAGTAGAAACGTAAAGGGGTACAGCAGCTCTGGCAAACCATACGGATATTTCTCAATAAATTAACTATAGAACTACTGTAACGGGGGGTCTGGCCAGGCTGCTGGGCAGAGGGGAGGGATCCCTGAAACCCGCAGGGAAGTGCTGGAGGCAGCAGAATTGAAGCTGCAGTGATGCTTAATATACTTCCATACCCCAGAAAAGGGTAGAAAAAACCAGTGCAGCTTGTAACAAAGCTGGAGGAAGCTTGTGTAGAGAATGTGGGGACTGCAAAGTCAAAACGCATGTGTACTATGGGGGCTATCATCGAAGCAGGAGGAGGGGCAGAGACGCGGGGCGGGCTGACCAGAGTGATGGACTCTCATCTGGCACGGCTGGCAAGTTGCGGTGGAAGGTTTAAATGGAGGGCAGCTGGAGACTTGGGCTTACTTGCTGGGTTGGGGGCCTAGAGTTTCCATACCAGAAGGACCTGGAGATCACGCAGTCTGGCAGTATTTTCTGGCCCCTCCCAGTGCCAGAAGCAGTGCAGCACTAGCCACTGTCCCTGTACTGCAGGGACCTGCTCAGCCAGTTTCAGGGACACACTGGTGAGCCAACAGCTGGAGCGACAGGGTGCAGGTGCTGGGCTGGGGGACAGCATGTGGAAGAAAGGGCAGGGAGCAGCAGACAGGGCACTGGCTGGCACAGACTCCGAAAGATGCCTGAAGCCAAAGGATGGTACTTTTAAATGGGGGAAGGAACTCCCCATGCAGCCTAGGACTGGTCTGACCTGGTAAAGGGTGGCAGAGTTATTTTTCTTTGGGGGGTTTTAAAGGGAATGGGCTCTAAGACAGAAGCCTGCCACTCACCCAAATTATGTAGGTTTTGAGTAAATGACTCTTTTCCTTTTTCACCTAACCTCTGCCTTCCTATGAGTTTGCCAATTGAGTGGCAGGCAGTAGAATCCCATTGCTGTTTGGGGGACACTACCAGATGGCCCAGCAATCTCACTCCTGGGTATATATCTTACAGGATTGAAATCAGGTTCTTGAGAAGTATCCGCACACTCACATTCATTGCAGCACTATTCACAATAGCTTAGATAATGAAACAAACCAAATGTCCATCAACAGATAAATGGGTAACTTGGTATATACAGACAATGAGATATCATTCAGCCTAAAAAAAAAAATCCTGCCATTTGCAACAATACAGATGGGCCTGGAGGCAATTATGCTAAGGGAAATAAGCCAGATACAGACAGAAAAATACTGTATATTTCCACTTTTATGAAAAATCTAAAATAGCCGAACTTTTAGAAGTGGAGTATACAGTACTGGTTGCCAGCTGTGGGGAAAGAGAAGATGGGAAGTTATTTCTATGAGTATAAAGTTTCAGTTACGCAAGGTGAGTAGGTTCTAGAAATCAACTGTGCCACATTGTCTATAGTTAACAACATGATATTGTGCACTTCAAAATTTGTTAGAAAGGGTAGATCTTGCATGAAATGTCCTCACCCCCAAACACACAAACAAAGAGCAAAGGACACAGTGTACTCTGGGAGGTGCTGGATATGTCTGTTTCAGTGGATATGGCAATAGTATGACAGGTGCTCACATATGTCCAAAATCATCCCATTGTGTACATTAAGTGAACTTGTTTTATTTCGATGGAACCTTCATAAACCTGTTATTTTTAGATAGAAACAAAAACAAAAACAAAACCTTAAAGAGCTGAGTCCAGCCCTGGCTGGTGTGGCTCAGTGGATTGAGTGCTGGCCTGTGAACGAAATGGTCACTGCCACAATTCGAAGTCAGGACACATGCCTGGGCTGCGGGCCAGGTCCCCAGTGGGAGGCACGTAAGAGGCAACCACAAAGTGATGTTTCTCTTCCTCTTTCTCCCTCCCTTCTCGTCTCTCTAAAAATAAATAAAGAAAATCGTTTAAAAAATAGCTGACTTCAGATTTAAAAAAAAAAAATCTTCCCTTTGAGAGTGGCTTCTCCAAGTTGATTTCCTTCTGAAATCTGAAGCTTTTGTTTACATAGAAGAGCCTTGTTGTGTATATGCAAGCTAAGTTTTAAGTGTCATTAGTTGGAAGAATTTGTTCTTTGGGGCTTATACTACTAATCTAGAACCAGGCATTAAGTCTGTTTCTTTGCCTATTAAATAATTTTCCATTAAGATATTACTTTTTAAAATTTTGTTATGAGTAAAGAAACAGCAGAAACTTGACCTTTAAGTCACTTCTTTCTGCCTTTTCCGCACATTCTGTTCCCTTCTGAAAACTTTTCCTCCTTGTTGTAGCTACATAGCACCAGACTGTTCAGAGTGAGAAATAAAAGGGACACTATCACACCTGCCTATACTTGTAATGATTGACTCCATGCCCCAAATGCCTGGGATTTGGGATTTTGGCTCAGATGTGGCTCCAGTAGCTCTAATTTTCTGTCCTGCTTTGGCTAATGGGCAATAATTTGCTCAGGGAATGTGTCTGAAAGAAAAAGAAGGCTCACAAATTTCCACCTATTACTTTATCTGTCCCTGAGATCTGGAGACTGACCCCCGTCAGCTCTGCCACTTGAGTCCCTCATCAGGTCACAATACCTTCTTGTTCCTCATGTCTTCCCACTGATGTAACATAACTCTTCACAGTCTCACATTTTCCTCTGACCTCTAGAACATGTTCATATTTGGACTAGGAGCTTGTGTAAGCTTCCCAGCTTGTCAGCACTGAGCACCCATATACTTCTCATTATGTGACAAAAATATTGCAACAAATGTGATCAACTTATATTGCAATAAATGTGGTAAAACAAAATTAGTCTGCTGGAAAAATATTCAGGTGATCATTATGCTTTAGCTCTAATGAGGTACTTTCATCTTTGAGACCAGATTGTTTTTACAGTTTGAAAACACTGCAGCATGTTATTTTCAGTTAGTTACAAAGAATTTAATTTTAGAAATGAATATACAAAAAGCAGAGTTCATAATTATCATAATAAAATCTCCAGAGAATTTAAATAGAGTATATTTTCTAGACAAATTATTTTTTCTTTAAATTAAAGCTAAAAATCAATCTTTGATTCTGTGAGAAATGTCTGACTAGGCTTTTATGTAAATACTTTAAAAATATTCTTGCTAGAACAAAGTTAACTCGGGGCTGTTAGATCTTAATGCCATTAGCAACAAAATGGGTAGTTAAATTCTGTACCTCCTGGAATAACTAGTCATAATTATAAAGGCTAAAAAAGTTTTAGAAAAAAGTAACAAAGGAAATATCATAAATAAACACTTCCTATACACATAATTATATAAAGGGAAACCATGAAATTAAATTCAAATTATATCTTGTGAAATAAACTATGACCTTCAAAATCTCCTATATCAAAGTTCATTTCTTGCATTTTTATTTAAATGATGGAAGCATACATTAACATCATATAAAGTGTGATTCCCTGAGATTCAGAGTCAAACATTATAGCACAGACATGTATTTAAGGTTCTATGTGATTACTTTACACTTCACTTTAGGAAATAACTGAATTGTTGATGAATGCTTCACATTAATGCTGTTTATACATCAAAATTTCAGTCTTTTAAAAATTGTGTATTTCAAAAAGATATCTCACATTTACAAGATCATTTCTTTATGATCTAAGTTTTTCCTTATTTTTAAATTGATACTGTTAACTTGTATTATTTTAGTGTTCAATTTACACTATTGAAATCTGTGTTCAGATATACCAGACACATTATATCTTAACTTTATCTTTTGTTAAGAAACAAATTAATGTAAAACTCCCACACGTATGTCTATATGTATGTATGTTGACTAAATATGTATATATAATATGCAACAAAATTATGAAATAAACCTTTCTCTCTTTCTTAATTCCACTTTAAGCTTGTATATTATTCCTTTCTTCCCTTTATCTATAGCTATCTATGTCCAGCATATGTATAAACTAGCAAAATGCCCAGTTTATTCACTATATTTTTTCTAATGCCTAAAATCTTTCAGGACACATTGTTTCAGAGGTTTTGTTCAGCATTATGTAAGTTCAAACACAACACTTATACTATATATATATATATATATAATTTAAACTACATTTATAGTTTATATATAGTTTATATATAGTTAAACTATATATAGTTTAAACTATATATATAGTTTAATATATCTCTAGATTAAACAAGTCAATACTTATACTACATATATCTCTAGCTTAAACAAGTGCAATGTGTAATTTATACGGTTTTCATCTCTGTTAGAGATATCTTAAGTATAGCAGATTAGATAAATTGCCCTGGGTCTTATTAACTGTGCCCTTTAAAAATCACTCTCCAGACAGTTAATAGAGAAGTATTATCAATACAATATCACGAAAAGAGCAAATACAATAACTACCATTATAGGAATTTTACTTCCTTTATCATTCTTAAGGAAAATGGTTTAAAACTGACATGAAAGAAAGGTTAAACCACATGTCCTGGCAAAGACTCACTGGAGCCATGTTTAACAAGCCCTCTGAAGGACTATTTAATTCTGTAAAATGATGTATTTTTATTTAATTTGTTGTTTACTACTTGGTTAGAGGTGGATACCACAAAGTTAGATATCAGGTTGTGCATTTAATCTAGTAGAGTTCAAAGAATCCTTTCTCTTACAAAAGACTGCATCAAAGGGTTTATTTTGGTGTTGTTTCGTAGTATATTTGTTTGTTGTTGTTGTTAAATTGCCTTTTATAATTGCAAATACTACAGAGATAACTCCCAGGGCTCATGAGAACATAGAACATACACAAGCAAGGCTTGTAATTGAGGCAAAAATAGAAACAGCAAAGGAAAGACAATTCGGGCAAGCTTAGCAGGAGGTCCAAGAGACATCATGGCTTATGCTTCTTAGGTTTTTATTTGCACAAAGATGCACCTTATCTTTGAATTGAACTTTCAAGATTTGTGCAATGAATTTTGGTTTCAAGGAGCCTCCAGACAGATGTTTCCAGTGGTGTGTTTTATGTTCTTCAAGTTACTTAGCCAAACCAAGTTGTCTAACCTGTTTTATGAGGTGAAAGACATCCATAAACAAACACTCCTTGCTCCAGAGGACTTTTAGGTTTTAAACAGTATATCACAAATCATTGGTTAGTGAGGGAAGCCTTATTTTGACTAAAAATCAAGCCAGACATTTCAGCATCTCAAAGATAAGATAGAGCTGCCAGCATCTAATTGTAAAACAACTCTTCAGAATAAGAACATTAAATAGTTTTACATCTAGCCCAGCTATTTAGTTTTAACAATTTTAATGCCTATAAACACCAACAAACTCAAAATGTTTTTATGTAACATGTTTGAAAATTGTAAGTTCCTCAGTAATGGTATGTTGATTATATTTAACATGAATTTATTTAATATTTGTGTTGGAGGAACTCATTGACAGGGTGTGACCACAAGTTGACCCTGTGAGCTTGACCGGGTAAGCTGGAGATTCCTCATCCCTACCCCTGTCCTGGAATGTATTTTCCACCCAACCTTCCCACACTAGGGGCAGTTTCAAGAAAGAACATAGCTTTGAGAGAATAAAGTATTGTTGAGACCATATGGACTGAATACCTGAGTGAACCCAGTTAAGGCCTCTTGATAAACTTTTAAGATTCTGGTGGTTGGGTGTAGAGATCTACTATCTTGCATCCTCCCCAAACAAGCCTCAGATGTAAGTTTCTTTGCTTATGAAACCTTCCACCTACCAATCTGGAGTGCCCCGCCTCTTTCTTCAGGCTCTCCTTGCCCTGTGTGTATAGTTTATGGACCAACAATTTGCCATATGTTAACATTTTAAAAATTATATATGAAATCATATTTTACTTCATTAAAAAATTTTTTTCATTTGCCACTTCTATTCCCTTTGTGATGACTGCTTTTTATTTACTCTTTCATAGTTGCCTGATGTCTTGATTAAGAGAATGAAGTTTCCCCGAACATGCAATTCATCCAGGCTCTCAGATCTTTTATAAATGGATTTCCAAATTTTTATTTTTATATAATATAATTACAAGAGGAAACTCAGGTTGTTGAGGTATTTCTTGTTTTTCGTGTAATCATGCATTCATAATAGTAAGAATATTTGCCTTTAAACTCTATCTAGAAGTAAAATTATATAGAGATTACATAAAACACAGCAACAAACTCTTTAGTGGTATTATTTATAGATGCTGCATTCATTTTCTCTCATCTGCTGTGTTAATCCATATGTTCCTCTGAATGAATTACTTAAGAACTGAGAAAACCAGAATTGTTTCTTTCACTTCAGCTCACTGGCAAACACTGAAGAATCTTTTAGAGAAATTGAGATTTTAATTTATGTATTTATCAGTATTTCCCACTGCTGGATAGATAGAATGTAGAGATTAGGCCCAATAATTAAAGAGTTATGAAATACACTTTATTTATTTTTACATAACATAGGCTCTCTTTTAGACAATAAAATATAATCTAATTTTGAATGTTTTTAAGTTGTATTGAAAAAATACAAAGTACATAAATAGGCCATGACCTAGGGATAATAAATTTAAAGATTAAACATTTCTTAAGCTTCTGATATATTGAACCACAGACATAAAATCTTTGGTCTCATAAAGCTTACAGTTACATGATAGGAAACTGAAAATACATGGAGAAATCAATATTCTTTCAAATAAGGTTTATGAAAAATATTTCTCAGTGAAGATAAAAGGTGTGGCTAGGAAAGGAAGATGATTTTTTATGGGCTAATAAATGAAGATGTATCTCCAAAATCTGACATTTGAGCAGAGATGTGAAGTAGTATTCTTGGAGTTACCCCAGATAAGAGCATTCCAAGTAGAGGAAATTGCAAACACCTTGATGCTAGAACATACTTGGCATCAGAACGGATCAGTAAGGAAACACATCTGCGTATGGCCATGGTAGAGCAAGGAGGCAAAAGACTACGAGGCGACCCAATCAGAGGGATACCAAGACACCAAACATGTAGCATCTTGTAGGCCAATTTGGGAGATGGAAAACCATTGGAGGGTATGGAATGAGGATAACCTAATCTGATTTCGATGTTAAAGTAATTACTTTGGCTAACATAGAGAATAAGCAGAAGAGGGCAAGGACAAAAGAAAGGAGACCGGTTTGGGTGTTACTGAAAGCATTCTGACAAATGGTGGCTTGAATGAGAATGGTGTTGGTACATTTGATGAGATGTGGCTGGGATCAGATTATACCTTGAACATAGAGCCAGGAAGAAGTGCTGATAATTTGAGTGTAGGATGTGAGACAAGGAGACCAGTCATGCAGCAAGATAACTTTAGAATTTTGATTTTGAGTAATCTGAAGAATTAAGCTGCCATTTACTGAGACTGATGGAAAAAATTTGGGCTGGGGTAATCACAAGTATGATTTTGGGGTAAATATTAATCAGATAAATATCTCAGTTATATGCATATTTTATTGTTTTAAATTTTAATCCACTTTCCTTCCATAGAGAGTGAGATTAAAAAGGGAGGCAGAGGGGCAAAGGAGCATGGGAGAAAGGGAAGAAGTGTGAGAGTCATTGCTGAAAATACTAATGTGCAAAATAATTAAAATTAGGAGGATGATTCAGGTCAATCAAAGTTGTTTTCCTAAGTCAAGATTTCTAAACCATCACAGGAAATTAGTTGATTTACTTGATGCATAAAGAGGCTTCTTTTTTGTAGGAGCAAATATACTTTGTCAGTATTTTGAAAGGCAATGGCTTTAGATCCCTTTGACTATTCTAATTTAATAATATATTTCACAGATAAAAATTGGAAAATCCATTTGATATTTGCAATGATAGTCTGGTTTTATCTCAGATTTCATTTTGTAAACTCATCTTCGTGTTGGATAAAACTCATTTTCAGGAGAGAAGTGGTGAGATGGAGGAAAAAATATATAAATATTTTTCCTAGCACTTGTGGATGTCTTCATTGTTATTAATGAAAACAGAGCTCTGATATTTGAGGTTTCTGCATTTATACACCAGGAAATGAATCTCCTATGCACTACATTTTTACTAATATCCTTCCAAAAAGCTCACACCCATTCACATAAAGGCTTCCAGCTGCTTGCTGAGTTTTCACACATCAGCAAAGTCAAGCACCCCACAAGTCACAGGTGACAAATAACGCTCAAACATCTGCTTGCTAACAATATAATCTAACTCATTCGCTATCACCAGTTTCTTGGCATTGTGCCCACAGGAGATGTTCAATAAGTACTGGGTGAATTGTGTCTACCTGTTGAGAAGAATAAATGAACCTGTAGGGTGGGGGAAAGATGATGCCAGGACCTCTATTTTTCTTTTAGAATAAATAGTTGCAGGCTGTGTGAAATGTGTGACGCACCCTGGATATCATTGTGTTTTGATAACATGGTCTGAGTTTCAATGAAGTCTAGTGCAGTTTACTCAGGAAATCTTAAATAGATCAACGCCACTGACAATGTTTCTTGGGTTTGGGAGGATGATAATTCCAATTTCTGCTCAGTTTGTTTCCGGAGCAAGCAGTGATCCCAATGATTACACGTCTACCACTGGGGGTAGTAAGAATTCAGTTCCAGCTAGGTATGAATGAGTCAACAAATTGCAAGCTGTTTGGCATATTGCCCATAAAAACAGTTTAAAATGCTTTTAGATAAGGCACTGAAAATTCAATACAGTACGGCATGTTACTTATCAAAAATATAACAAAATAGATTTTACATTAAAATATTATCAGTTATATTTCAAAACTTCATTTTACATGATCTAATATAAATGTTTATTTTAAAATCTACTGACAGAAAATATTTTTATTCTTTGTATTTTAAAGTTTAGTCTTTTATGGTAGTTATGTACTGTGTACTTTCTTTTCCAACCATTTTTCAGTATACCTTTATATAAAGTAACTTCTCTCAGGCTGTTATTTTATAACTTTCTCTAACATCCCACACATCTACATACTCACTTTCTCCCACTTTCCTTTGTCTGATTGTTGTCATGCTTCTTCTTTCACTGAGAAAATAGAAGCTAGCAGAAGTGAACTACCATCATTATTTTATCCAACACCGTACCTACGTTCGTAACCATAACCTTTGTCCCTTGTTCTCTCCAGTTCTTCCTGCTCCTGAGTGCAACAGCCACCATCCACTTAATCAGTGACTTTGATTCAGTAATGATCCACTCTTTCATGCATCAGCAAAACTTCTCATTAAGAATGAGAACATGTTGTAATATCCTCTCTCTTAAAAATCCTTCCAAGGTCCTTACAACCAACCCACTTAATTATGGCTTCATTGTCTGTTGCCTAGAGTAAAATACCACTAATTATTTGCCTATACATACTTCTTTTTTAATTAAATTTATTGGGGTGACACTGATTAACAAATTTATAAGTGTTTCATTTATGTAATTCTATAATACATCATCTGTGTATTGCCCTGCGGGTTTACCACCCAAATCAAATCTCCTTCTGTCACTGTAGATTAGACCCTTTTTACCCTTTACTACCTCACCTCACCCCCCACCTTTCCCTCTTGGTAACCGCCATGCTGTTGTCTGTCTCTTTGAGTTTTTGTTTGTTTGTTTGTCTTGTTTCTTCATTTGTTGCTCTCAGTTGTATATCCCACTTATGAGTGAAATCATGTGGTTCTTGACTTTTTCTGCCTGACTTATTGCATTTAGCATGCTGTTCTCCAGATTAATCCATGTTGTCACAAATAACAATATTTCATTTTTTATAGCTGAGTAGTATTCTATTATGTATATATACATTTTTATCTAATCACGTTTGATTGGATAAAGGATACTTTTGTTGTTTCCATGTCTTAGCCACAGTGAATAATACTGCAATGAACATGGAAGTACGTAAAGCTTATCAAATAAAGTCTTCAAATTTTGGGAGTAGACACCCAGAAGCAGCATTGCTGGGTTATATGGTAACCCTATTCTTAATTTTTTGAGAAAACTCCATAGTGTTTTCCATAGGGGCTGTATCAGTTTACATTGCCACCAGCAGTGAATGAAGGTTCCTTTTTCTCCAACAATTGGTATCACTTGTCCTATTGATAATAGCCATTCTAACAGGTGTGAGGTGGTATCACATTGCACTTTAGATTTGCATTTTCCTAATAGCTAATGAAGTTCAGCATTTTTATTTTAATATCTGTTGCCATGTAATGTCTTCATGAGTGAAGTATCTGTTCAGATCCTGTGTCCATTTTTTTAATTGGATTGTTCAGGTTTTTGTTGAGTTTTAAGAGTTCTTTATATATTTCAGATACTAACTTCTTATGAAGTGTGTTGATTGCAAACATCTTTTTCCATTTGATTGGTTGCCTTTTTGTTTTGTTGTCAGTTTATTTTGTTGTGCAAAAGCTTCTTAGTTTGATATATTTCCACTCATTTATTTTTGTTTTTACTTTCCTTACCATTAAGGTCAAATTCATATATTTCTTCTTGAGCACTTTTCTATCAAATTTTACATTCATATCGCTATTTTGAAATTGTTTTGATTGGGATCACTTCTGACCTATATTAGGATATCCAAGAACATCACGGTCCTTATTTAACTCAATTTTTAAGCTGAATTTGTTATAATTGACTTTTACTTTTATCTGTAAATATTTTACAATTCATGACAGTAAGGCACAGCAAATTCCTTTTTTTAATTTTAATTGTTGTTCACATACAATTTTCTGTCTTTTACTCCTAATCCAGCCCACCCCTCCAGCCCTCCTTACTTCCCTCCCATTTCCACCCCTTCTAGTTTTTGTTCATGTGTTCTTTATACTTGTTCCTGTTAACCCTTCCCCTTTTCCCCTGAAAGTCCCTCCCCTCTCCTCTCTGGTCACTGTCAGCCTGTTCTCTATTTCAGTGTCTTTGGTTATATTTTGCTTGTTTATTTGTTTTGTTGTTTATGATTCTGTTAAAGGTGAGATCATATGGTATTTGTCTTTTTTTCTCCCTCACTTTTCTGTTTTGACTTGTATCTAAATATTGGAATATATTTTGAAAAGAAGTCTTGTATAATTGACAACTTAAGCTTTAGCAAATACGAAATTGTTTATGATTCTGAATACATGAAAGAGGGCTCAGGAAATACAAGGTGGAGCAAAATACACTTCCAATTGTTTGTATGGAAAATAATACAGTGATTAGTAAATAATACTACAAGAATGAACTCTTTAGCATACTCTCAACTGTGAAGCTACTTTTCCCCACCATGTATGTTTGGTAATAAAAGATAATATAAGCAATTTAAGATATAGACTGAAATTTGCATTGGATTTTAAAGTTAGAATTTTAATTGAGAAGTTGGGGACATGATGCAGAAGATTGGTGGTTACAAAAATTAAGGTGCTAAGAAAGAGAGTTTAGTCATGAGTCTGTCTAGTATTTCCAAGCTTTAATGTGCAGATGAATCACATAGGACAAAATCAAAGTTGTTTTTGATGGGCATAGAGAATGCACATTTTCAAGGACCTCCAGGTGATGAAGATATTGTGTCTATGGACTGCACTATTAGTAGCAAGAGTCTAGACCTCTTTCAGGAATTTTTGCTATTAAAATCAAACAAGTAAGAAGACATAAAGGTCTTAGAGCATATAATCATGTGAAACTCTTCTTCTAAGCACTTT
>PVKM010010016.1:0-35659 GCA_004027735.1 Carollia perspicillata | reverse complement strand
TATCTGCCAGCTAATTAGGCTTCTGAAGGAAACAAATTCTACGATCAAAAGTGTTTTTGTGTTCTGTGTCACAGGGGATGACAAGACCCATTCCTTCCAACAGCATTCCTTTCGGGAACCAATACCGGTTAGGTGCCATGAGTGCGCCACACACCCAGTGTGGTCTCTGCGAACATGGAAACAGAGCTCTCTACGGTGACGTCCTTTCCTCCACTGGCAAAAGGGAGCAGTGGCCTTGCAGCAGATTCTAGCAGGTAGTGAAAAAAAAATTAACTTGACACTCTGTGGGGTCACAACAAATTAAACTATTTCTAGAGTTTGCAAATTTGTAATTACACAACCTCTGCCTCAAGTTTTAAGAGGCTAAACCTTACTTATTGTTGTCGTAACAGTAACACTGCAGCGTGTGTATTGTTCTGTGGACATTATCTCACAAAACTGGCCTGACTTTAAGAATATCACTTAGTGTCTTTCAAAGGCTCCCTAAATACCTTTTATCTTCTGGAGGAGCTGACTGATACAATGTCCTATCTATACTTCTAGATTACTACATGTCTTCATTTTTTCTCCTTAAACTCAAGACTTGAACTTAAAAACAAAACCACGGTGAACAGGAAACCTCTCCTTTCACCAGCTGCCCGCCTGCTGACAACGCATTTACAGAAAATGCGGTGGTGCAGCTGGCAGTCCACTCTGTCTAGTCTTGTTTTAGAAACCAGCACAAAACTTAAGTGCACAACCCAACTCCAGGATGCGGGGGGAAGACAGGACGTGTGCTGTCAGCGAGTGTCCGGGGCTACTCACTGAGCTGCGTTACGGTTTACAATCGACACGGTCTCGTTTGACACACATGGTAACAGCCACACTCAGGAAGGGGAAGGTTCTTTGTCTTCATATCCAGTTTGGGTTCAGGAGATAACTGGTAATCTCCCCTTCAAATCAATGGAAAGAACATTAGTTCAGCTCATGCTAACAACCTAACCTTTGAAGTGTTTTCTGCATTCCAAAGTGAACTTGTCCACAAGTTTTCCTTGGGCTCTTTCCAGGTCCCAGATACTCAGAACAATCTACTGAGTGAAAGAGGCAGGGCAGAGCAGGGGAGGGGAGTGGGGCACACAAAGACTGCCTCCCCGTGGAAGCGTTCATCCCTGGATATTGTGGCAACACTTAAAAACAAATGGAATTTGCCACCCCCTTGACATGATGTGTAAATGCCTGCTTCTCAAGTTCTTCTTAAAAAAAAGTTCCATATTCTATTGGGGAAACATTTTAAGAGTAACCAATAAAAAAAGTATCTTGTATTGACTCAGAAGAGGGCAAATGAAAACTTCTCAGGTTTTCCCATCATCACAAAACTAAAGACAATGTGGCAATTCTGTTTTTGTCAAGTGGAGGTCTCCGGCATGATGGGAGCCATGGTGGCAAGCGAAAAGGACGTGTTTAGACTGCTAGGTTCGATCTAGTGGAAGGCAGAAAGCAGGGGGTACACTGAGGCCAATGCTGGATGGTGACCAGCAGGTCTTCCTCTCAGAAATCATTTTAAGTTTCTTCTGCGAGAGTATGATCCTCTGTGCGGTCAGGTCAGGAGACAGAATGGTGCGTTTCTCACGTGTAAATCTAATGCCACTCCAAGGAACAGCCACCGCCCCCATTCCCGGGATGGAGCTGTGCTGTCGTCAGTCAGCGTGCAGGGCTCAGTGAGGGAGACACGATTTCCTGGTGCTAACAGAGTGAGAGCAAGAGGAACAGCAGTTACCCCGTGTTCCTAAGGCCGCGCCTGCCCCACCCTCCCGGGACCAGGCCTCAGTAGTGCGTGGGTACATCGTTATACACAAGCCTAATGAAGCAGCAGCTTCTGCGTTTTACACGGGTTTGTAGTGACACCGTCCTTCGGAATCTGCCCGCCAGTGAACCTTCTAAGGAAGGAGGGGGCCCAAGCTGAGTTCCACATGCTGCGTGAGCCAGATGACTTCGGTGGCCTGGTCACTTTCCTCGACGGGGCGGATGGGGGCTGCCAGGTTTTTAAAATCATGCTTCATCTTAAAGCACACGGTCACTTCGCCCTCCTCACGTTGTGGGGTCACTTTGATGAAAATACCCACTTTGTTGGCCTTTCTGAAGGCGATAATGCTGTGGAAGGGAACAAGCACAGTGTCAGCCAGGTCACCAGTCGGCCCAGCCACTGAGGCTCACAGTCACTTCATGGCCCAACAAAAAATCTTTGATGACGAAACATAACCACCCTCCCATTTATCAGCAATGAAGAGTTTCTTCACCAAAATGTTGATCTCCTCATTTTTAAATGGTACAAAAGTAAAATATAGTCACATAAATTCAAATGAGAAAAAGTAAAAGTGTTCCCCTTATTTTTCCCTTCACTAGAAGAGAAAAACTGCAAACACTTTGGTTCTTAGACAACCAGATATTTTTGTTTACATTTTTCTGCTTTCTTAACCAACACAAATGGGACACACTATTCTGCAACTTGCTTCTCCACACTGCCCACCGCAAACACCGTCCCACACAGGGACACCGAGATCGTCTCCATCCTGCTCGGTGGCCGCCCAGCCCTCTGCTCCACATTCGCCGTGGCTGGCGTGCCCTGCAGCTGTTGCCACCGTTTCTTGGTCACAAACGCAAGGTGCTGCACCAACCCTTTCACGTTCACCTCTGTGTGTGTGTGGCGATGTTTCTACAGAAGACTGATCATAACTCAGAGCCAAAGGGATTTCTGGAACACCATAAATCAGTGTTTTTGTAAATAACCTCTGTAAATTAGGAATTTTTAGAATAGGAAAAAAAATCTCTTTAGTTGAGGTTTCCATTTCACTTTTCTCTGACATGCACTTGAAGTTTGTACTTTAATAACTCAGCTTCAAAAACTAATGAAATAAACAGAATTTAATCTACTGTTCAAATAAAATAAAAAAGTTACTAGAATGAAATATTTACATATTTAAACAGTATTACGTAATATTTACAGATACGTAAAAATCCTATAAAGTATAGTAATGTGAAATATAATTAATTCAAGTTTACCAATATGTCATGTAATTAACTGGAATTTGGTATCTCGGATGATCTTTCAAGACACTGACCCTGGCTTAACAAATTTATGTACCAGATTACTGTAATTTAAGGACCCACATAAAACAAAAGATTAGAGAATGCAGTTTGTTTTGTAGTTAACTAATTAAACCTTTGATTTGTATCAGATTCATTTTTTTAATTCAGTTAAAAATAGCAGAAAGGAAAAAGCCAGTCTATCTTTCTATTCTTAATTTCCTAGGCAACCACTGCCATCTGGGAAGCCTAAAAAAAAAAAGAGAGAAAAAGAAAAAGAAAAAGTCAGCCTTGGCTGGTATGGCTCAGCTGGTTGGAGTATCATCCTGTAAACTGAAAGGCCACAGGTTCGATTCCCAGTCAGGACACATGCCTAAGTTGTAGGTCCGATACCCAGTCAGGGCATGTACGACAGGCAACTGATCAATGTTTCTCTCCTCCTCTCTTTCCTCCCTTCCCTCCTCTTTAAAATCAGTAAGCATATCCTCAGGTAAGGATTAAAAAAAATTCAGACTTCTGGTGCCTTCCCTAGGCCTACTGAAGAGAATCTCTGGGGTGGAGCCTGGTTCTCTACAGAACAAAACAAAACCACCCACCCACCCTGGTGCTTTCTCAGCTTAACCCATTCGCTAAGCACTGTACTAATCTCACCTGTGCCCTCATTTTGTTTTCCCAACCCATCCTATGTTCTCTTTTTTCCAGTATCTTGCTAAGGGAGCTTTGATCACTCTGTGACAAAGCCTCAGATATTCCCTGTGCCAGGATATTAAGCTACTGCTTTTCAGCTCTAAGCTCACCTTCCACATCAGGGGCGTCAAACTCATTTTCACTGGGGCTACGTCAGCCGCGTGGTTGCCTTCAAAGGGCCAAATGTAATTTCCGGACTATATAAATGTACCCACCCTTAACTAGGGGCCAAGAGCTCCGCACTGCCACCAGGTAGAAACAAGGTGCGGACCAGGTACAACACAGTGCGGGCCTTGTGTCTGCCTCCTGTGCTCTCCATCTTGCTTGGTGACCCAGGACTGTGCAAAGCACGTTTCTGCTCTGCAGGCTGGCTCCTTGTTGGGTTCTCGTTAGGGGGCTTGAGAGGGAGCCCAGAACCTGCAGGAGGCAGGGGCTCCCCGTGGGCTCTCCGTTTGCGAGCGGTTCCCAGGGGCATCCCTCCAGCTACACTCCTTCACCCGGAAAGCGGCAGCAACCAGCCGCAACTTTCTGACTCCTATACCACCGGCTTTATCACGCGCGCCTGCCAAACACCGTCCCCTCTCTTACTTCCCCACAGGTCTGAAGTTTAGCTCCATGGGGCTCTTCCTTCAAGCTTCCCAAATTTAAGAGTTCTGTCTACCTTCATTCCCTCAGCCCTGGGGTGGTAGCTGGGTCCCATAATTGCCATCTCTGGGATACTTCCGAGTTCTTTTTAACCTTTGAAGATACCCAGTTAACAATTCTTTATATCAAATCCTCCCTCCTCAGCTGTTGTGGTTTCTGCCTTCGGACTGGATGCAGACTGATGCACTCCCCATTCAGGGAAAGGTTTGGGTTTTTACTCTTCAGTTGTTACATATGAGAGAGTAAAATCTACTTATTACTGTAGGAGAGCAAGGGTAGGGGTGGACAAACCCAATGACAAATGTATGGTACTGCATTCGGTTCCCAACCTGTATTCTGTGCCCAGCCATTATAAATAGTGCACCTGGAATTTTTTTATTAACGTGGGAAAATACACTGATGTGAAAAAATGAATGTTCAAACCATGTTCCTACAGAATGATACTGATGATGAAAGAAATCTACAAAAGGACAAACACCAAAATGTTAATGATGCTCATCCCTGGCAGTTGGATTTCTTCTTCATGGTTTTATATGTATTTTCCAAATTTCTACAGTAATTATTTTATAAGAAGAAATTTTTTTTTAAATCCAGATTAAAAAACGGATTTGAAAGTGGGTCTCCTGCGCCAGCCAACTGTGGTGTGTGGGTCACAAGAAGCTCACTCACTCAGGGTCGTCCTGGAAGTCCTGGGGCTCGGCCAGCTCGTCGTACTCGGCTGCGGCGTCCTTGCCAGCCAGCACAAGCTCTTTGGGGGGCACCGCCACCTGGAGAGCAGCAGAGACAGGCCTTCCTCAGAAGAGACCAGTGCGTTGTAGAATGGTCACTCAGCAGAACACAGAGAGCATGACACTGATCCAGACACTCAGAAGTGATCAGCAAGACTCAAGAAACCTATAGCATTCTGTCGCTTAGATGGAGGGACACGGGCATTTGCTATGTTATTCTTCAAACTCTGTGGTGTATCTAAAACAGTTCATTATTTTTTTAAAAAAGAAAAACACAGAGATGAAGCACCGGTTCTAATGCAGCACTTTCTGCAATGGGGCGTCGGGTGCGTGTGTATATGGCCCTGGAAGCCGGTGCGGTGCTCTCCAGGCCTATCTGTGTGTGCTGATCAGGCTTCAACTTCGCCATGTCACAGGTAACAGATAACAGTGCCAGCTCCATTTCTAATTATGGGTACAAATGTGGCTGGGGAGGTGGAAAGAGAAATAAAAATAGCAAATCCACAAGCTGGGCATTTCCATCAGGCACTTATTTCTGTCTCTATCATTATTAGACCAGCTTGGTGTTATCTAAAAAAAAAAAAACAACCAAACAAACAAAAAAAAACAAAGAGAGATGTGTGTCCTCTCTTGGGAAGTAATGCTAATAAGTAAAATGATAACTCCTCCACTTAAGGACTAAAAGGAAGGAAGCCCTCATAAATAAAGCACAAGGAAAAATAAAAAAAGAGATAAAGAAATCTTCTACTAATATTATTTGAATTATAGGAATTAAAAACAGGTATCCTTTCTACCAATTTTTATTAATGAATATCACACAGAATATTATGAGTCAGTAATAGATGGTCTACAGAGAAAAGTTTTTGATCTAAAATTTCAAATACCAAATTAATCACCAAATAGTAAAATGTAGAAAGGTCACATTTCATTCATAAACACTGAGAGTCAAAATCCCCTAATTTAATATTTAGTCAGTGCTATGTATCCCTGTGTAAGCAGAAGGCATGTAGAGGAGCCATACCAGCTTATAAAGGAGATGCTGTTTCCTGTGAGTCTTGAAGAATGAGTGTGCATTAGACTGAAAGAGAGGGGAGGGCACGTGTGCCAGGGGCGTGGGGACAGGAGGGAGGCATTCTAAATAAAACGAACAGCACATGCACTTCTCCAGCATGAGAGCTCACAACCCACTGGCTCTGCCTGGAACACAGTCATTACTGTGTGTGATCCGGAGAATGCCAGATTTGCAGACCTGGGCGAAGATCAGCCGATAGAACGGACAGAGGCGAGGCCATTACGGAGCTCTTCTGCTATGCCAAAGAATTTGAATTTCATCTCAAAGTCAGAGGAACACCAAGTAATCAGCATGTCGTGGTCAAAGTTGGATTTTAGGAAGACCACCCTGGTGGCAAGACCAACGATGTGAAAGGAAGCAGGGGTGGCCCCAGAACAGTGAGGTCAGTCAGGAAGCTACTGTCCAGGTGAGAAACAAGGAGTCCTTCAATTAGGGCTGTGGCAGTTGTTTGCAGACAAAGTGAAACCTTAGGAGGTAGAATTAGAACTGAGGACTGCCCGGATGTGGGAATGAGAGAGAGCGGGGAGTCCTGTAGGCCAGGTCAAATGAGGTCGCTCAGGGTCAGGCAGGATAAGGCCCGACGCTCCTACCTTAGCTGTGCTGTTGATATTATCGGGGTCCCCCTCATCGCACTCCAGCAGTGTCACATGGGTGAGGTTCTCCACTGGATTCGTAAGAGTCAGCAGGACCTGGCTCTCCTGTGAAACAGGAAACGCGCCTCTCAGACATGTGCTGCTGCTGCCATCGGTCCATTTTCTTAGTTGCTACACCAAATATCTCACAAAATCCTCACCCACCTTCCCCAATTGCTCCTGAGCAAGAACACCCACCCACACCTTTCCATCACCACTTCTCAAAGTGCTCACTCATTCCTAGTCTATTATTTATATGTTAGGCCATATACTCTCTCGAGTTGCTCTTCACTGAGGAAAGGAGACGGATCCCACAGAAAGGGCCAGTTACCAGATCCAGAAATTCTAAGGAACGTACATAATCTAAGCGATTCGAGTTTACAACTCTTGCTCCACCCAGTCTTCCACTTAAGGCCTAAAAGGAAAGAAGCCCTCAAAAATAAAACACGGGAGCCACAGGCTCGTCAGATTAACATCACAGAAAAAATGGCACATCAACACTGTAGAAGACTTTTAAGATGTTTTGCTTGCCCTTCTTTTGCACACTCTTGAGATCAGCAAAAAAGATCATTAAAACAAACAGGGACTTTATATAAATGTCTTCATGGGCACCAAGGCTGCTGTAGAATATTCTACAATTCATCAGGGGAGAGTGGTGGCAGGAAGGGGCACAGATAAGGACCTCGAAGCACAGCGGGGCGGTGGTGAAGAAGAAGTTTGGTGATTCCTGGTATCTGCCACAGCACACGCAGGAGATGATGGAGAAGAGCTACAGAGGCCTGTGGGGTTCAACCTCTTCCTCCTCGCCACCCACGACTCCCTCTCTCTGGGCCTGCACACCGCTCCACTCACCAACGTCCCTGTCAAGACTCCCAGCTTAAAGACATTTAAAGTCTCAATTCCTTTATTACTCCAAACTTTCTTCTTTTCTACAGTTTGCGTCCCATGCCACATACACACAGCCACCCACACACATCTTCGATCAATGAATTCTTTCTTTTCCTATTAACAAAGTAAAGTACTAACCTTCATGTAGCGAAGGTTGGGAATCGACATGATTCTCACTTCTGGGATGTAATTGCTGTGCATCAATAAAAAAATGCATTAATGGTCAATGGAGTCCTATAAAATTATTACTTTTTTTTAGCTAGTGCAACAAAGATTTCTTCGTGTTAATTAAAACATGTCAAATAAAAAGAATTTTAGAGAACTGTATCACCACTGCAGTAAGAACTTAAGACACTGACCAAACTGGTAATGAGTTCTTTCTGAAATCTTATGTATACTTCTGGCTTAGAGCCTATAGATGTGTGAGTATCATGGACGATGTCTTCCCTGTGTATTTATTATAAATGTTTTTGAGATTAAGATTTAATCACACATCGTAGGAGTATAAAAACCCTACCACATACTTTCATATGGTACGTACTATGTGCCGGGCAACGTTCGAAGCACTTTACAAATACGAACTCACGTACTCTTCTCTACAACTGCATGAGACCAGCATTATCATTACCCCCATTATGAAGATGAAGCAACTAGGCTTAGGAGGAGAAGTAACCTGCTGGTGAATGGCCGGGATTCAAACCCAGGCAGTCGGCCTCCAGGGTCCTTGCCCTTACCCACTGTGTCGTGCTGCCTTTCTAAACGAGACCAATGCACTGTACTCACACGTGTTTGTTCTGGACTCAGAGCTGTCCAGGTTCAAACCCCAGTCCAGTATTTACATACCAAGACACTCTTTTGTAAAGACCAGGGCAAGATATTTACCTCATGGTGTTTTGGTTTTCTCAATTTTAAAATGAGGACATTAATAGTATCTACATCTTCAGGTTATTGTGAAGAATACATTAAATAATATATGTAAAATGCTTGGAACAAAGTATTCATAAATGCTAGTAAATGTGCATATTAACATAAGACAAAATCTATTGCAGAGACACTAAAAGTGGGGGTGGAGGGGAAAGTGAACTTTAAAATAGAGGCAATAAGGTATTTTAGCTTCAGACTGGATATTTTTTCATGCTGGACATCAGGATTACCTGAATGACTTAATACAAATTCAAAGGCCCCATTATCAAGGATTTGGACTTAGCAGAGCACACATATTGAGATTCCCAGGTGATACTGTCATGATGTCAGAAAAAAGCACTTTCCCTCAAAGCAAGCTTAAGAAATTAATGCTAGGTATGACCTGCCATTCAGGGTTTCTATCATGAGCATAATTCTTAATTAAGAAAGGCATTCACACCAGGCTTAACATGGACCATTTTCACAGTTTTCTTCCTTGCTAACCAGTCATGTACTAAATAGGAGGAAAACAGAACATACTTTAGGGTGATTTATAGTTATAAAGCATTTGCAAACACAACAGCTCAACTGATTCCTCCCACAACCCTGAGCGGGAGGCAGGACTGGAGTTCCCATTTCAGAGATAAGGGAAGTCAGTCTGACAGAGTAGGTGACAGGCCCCAGGCCAGGCCCTTTCAGTCCCTTCCTCCCACCTCGGCCGGCACTCCTCCGCCTTTCCACTGCCGGTGGCACTTTAACTGCTACAGAATGTTCTGTGGTACTAGCGTCATCTCAACAGTCATCTATTTCTTTGTTAATGGTGGATCAGCTTGTCAATGAAATCATTTCCAGCTTCTGTCAGTACAATGCTGCAGTATATGTCCTTGTAAATGTAGCTTTACACACTGGTGCTTTTGTTTCCCCAGAATAGATTTCCGGGATGGCACTGCTGGCTTAAAAAGTCTATGGAACTTTGTCTTGATCTTCCAGACGGCCGCCCAACAAGACGAGCAGACACAAGCCCACCGTCAATGTGTGCAAACGCCTGCCCATTCTCACAAGCACCAGCTGCTCTTTGCCTGTTCAAGCTTTCCCTAACAAGTCTCAGCATCTTTCCGTACAGCATTTACTGGTCCACTTGGAATTCCTCTTCTGTGAGCCGCCCATTCAAATCCTTTCTGATTTATGGGGATTCTGCATTTTGGGGTATTAGACATTTATTTGCAATGAAATGGGAAATATTCTTTTCCCTTCTACTATCTCAGGACTTTGTTGTTGTGGCTTTTGAGCTGCCTATCTTACTTAGGACTGATTCTCTCACCTTAAAGTCAAGACAATATTTTCCTAATTTTTCAAAATATTTTTCTTGTTTGACAGGTGATTTTCATACATGAAAATTCCCTTTCTCCTGACAAGTCTCAGTGCATTAACACTAACGAATCACTTTTATTTCATGTGGTGAAGCATTATTAGAACACAGTTACATAAAATGAACATTGTTACAGGGATACTCTTCGTTATACACTGCTTATTACTTTTTTAGTTTTTAAGAGATTATTTCCAAACTTTGGTACTTTATAATTTGTAACAAGTGACAAGTGACTCTCTATCCCATAACCAACACACCCCTGGTCTCAGACCACACTACCCTGTGTCACTGATACAGACACGCCCTGCGGGCTGTCTACAGACCTGCCTTGAACTTCAGAGCGTGCAATTCAAAGCCTGCACTGGGACAGAAACAGCAAGACTACTGGGATGCAGTTTTTCTTTTCTTTGTTAAGCCACGAAGAATAAGCACATTTCACAATGAAAAAGAACCCCAAAATAGTAACCGAAGACACCGATCCCAAAATACTCACACAGCAACCAGCTGGATTTTAAATTTGATAGATGTTGGATTAAATTCTGGCTTGCTCAAATTATGTTCACATTTCTAAAAAAAAAATATATAATATGTATCAGAGGAAAACAAGAATATACTATGCTAATCTAGGGAGCTGCTAAATTCAAAAGGATACCAGTTAGCCCTGGCTGGTGCAGCTCAGTGGACTGAGTGTGGGCTGTGAACCAAAGGGTCACTGGTTCGATTCCCAGTCAGGGCACATGCCTGGGTTGCGGGCCAGGTCCCCAGTGGGGGCCGTGTGAGAGACGACCACAGATTGATGTTTCTCTCCCTCTCTTTCTCCTTCCCTTCCCCTCTCTAAAAATAAATAAAATATTGTTTTAAAACAGGATACCATTTACTAGAGTTTTTATTTTGCTTCAAGACTACGTTCTGAAATAGTATATGCTACAGATAACCAAAACATACAAAAGATGTTTTGAACTTTAAGATATAAGCAACCACACTATCAAATATTGTTACACCTTTGCAGTGTTTCAAAACTTAATAAAACTAACACATACTAAGCACTTACTATGTGTGCTAAACAATGTAGATTTTGCTGTTTTCTTTTATATTGCCTTTTAAGTCCTTTTTATTTCCTCTCTACTAGCCTAGAGGTACCCGTCCTTGCCCTAAGTAGATGTAAATACCGCACGACTTAGGAGGCAGGTACGTCATGGCCCCCGTTTCCCAGGTGGTGAACGGGGCGCTGGCAGAGTACGTGATCTGCGGGGCTTCCCGGAGCCCGTGAGAACGGAGCCGGGACTGGGATCCAAGTGGTGTGACCCCAGTACCCGGGCTTTAAAACACAGGAACAGTGACTTACTGATTTCTGGAATGGGTACACATGCACCTAGTTAAAAAAAACTTTAACACTACAGAAAGGTCCCGTGTAAAGGTGCCCATTACTTGTCCCCTGGTTCCTCTCCTGAGCCAACTAGTTTCTCGTGCGCCTTCTCCCAGACAGTCCACGCGCACGGATTCATATGCACACATCAACTTTTTTTCACAGCAACACAAAAGACAGCATTTTATATACTCTCCTGCCCTTTGGTTTTTTTCATTTACTCTGTCGTGGACTTCCACACCAGCATACACAGTGGGACCTGTCCCTTACTGTCATGACTTCCGTAACTTACTGAACCAGATCCAAACTGGCGGGTATTTCCATGGTTCTGCTACTATGGAGAATGCCACAGTAAGTATTTTCACGTATCAGATCATTTTCACATGTGCAGGTGCATCGGTAGAATCATTTCTTACAAGTGGATCAATGGCTATGTGCATTTGTTATTTTGATAGATAGTGCCAAATTGCTAACTTCTGCCAATCTGATAGTTTATGAAATGGTATCTCACTGCAGTTTTAAGGTACATTTCCCTCGTTATTGTGTAAATTTGAGTATTTTTCCTATTTATTGGGTTTGGGGAGTTCCTCTGCCATGATTAGTATGTTAGTATCTACTGCTTGTTTCTACACTAAGATATCTCTTCCTTACTGATTTGCTAAAGTTCTTTATTTTTTTAATCTTCACTCGACGATATGATTTTAGAGATGAAGCGGGGGATGGGGGGGCGGGATAGAGGGAGAGAGAGAGAAATATCAATGCCAGAAACTCTGACTGGCTGTCAAACCTGCAATTTAGATATGTGCCCTGACCAGGGATTGAACCCATGACCTTTTGGTGTACGGGATGATGCTCTAACCAACCAGGCTACCTGGTCAGGACTAAAGCTTTTTATATATGCTGGACACTAATCCTCTGTTAATTATGTACCTTACAAATTACTTTCCTCAGTCTATGGTCTATCTTTTCATTTGTTACAGTTTTTCTCTGGAGTGGGGGTACAAGTTTGACTTCTAACGTGTCAAGTATAAAACTTTTTCCTTTATAGCTGAGCTTATTTGTCTTACTTACAGAGTATCTCCTTACCCCCAAGTCATGAAGATATTCTCTTATATTTATTTCTAGGAGTTTTGCTCTCCATATTTACTCTTTATAAGGTTCCCAATGTTCCTGAAATTTACTTTTGTGCATTGTGTGAGGCAGAGCGCTAAATTTGGGTTTTTTTCATATAATCATGTGGCCTAGCAAAACTTAATAGGCTGTCTGCCCCATGATCTGCAACGCCGTATTGAGTAAAATCAAGTTTCCTCACATGCATGCATCTCTCTGCTTTCTCTATTATGTTCTAATAGGACAGTTTTAGTCTACCATGTGTGTGTTTTCTTATTTTTTGTTTATACATATATTTTCCCTCCTTTCTTATATGAAGTTGAGTACCTGCTGTGCAACCTGTGTTTTGCATTTAAAAATATGTCCCATATTAGTACATTCTTTGTCATAGATTTATAGCACTCATTGCGTGGCGGTCCCCTCATCTCTGCACATCTTGGTTTGCACTTGTACAGGTGAGTCTTCAGGGCAGACTACTAGAAGTGAGGTTGATAGGTCGGCAGGACATACAGCTTATTTACTTTCAGTAGATTTTTGTGTTACTTATCTGTCTGGTTTTAGTACTAGGGTAAAGCTGACTTATTAGAATGAGTTAGCAAGTAGTCCCTTTGCTTCTACCTTCTCAGCAAGATTACCGAGAACCGTCACAACTTCTTCCTAAAACCTCTGGCAGGACTCACCAATGAGCACATCTTGCCCTGGTGCTTTCTGTTTTGGAAGGTTATTAACTCAATTTCTTTAACAGATACAGATCTATTACACAGTCTGTTTCTTGAGTGAATTTTGGCAGACTGTGCCATTTAAGAAATTGGTCCATTTCATCTAAGTTATCAAATTTGTGGGCATAGAGTTGTTTAGTCTTTAGTATCCTTTTCATTTCCATGGAAGTGTGGTGATGTCCCCACTTTCAATTCTGATACTAGTAGTTTGTGTCCTCTCTCTGCTTTTCTTAGTTAGCTTTGCTAGAGGCTTCTTAATTTTATTGGTCTTAAAAAAAAAAACAGCTTTTGGTTTCACTGCTTTTCTCTAATGATTTCATTTTCAAATTCACTGATTTCTGCTGTGATTCTTATTTCTTTTCCTCTGCTTACTTTGGATTTAATTTGTTCTTCTTTCTGTAGTTTCCTACAGAAAAAGCTTAGATTTGTGATTTTAGATCTTTCTTCTTTTCTTTAAATTTTATTTATTTAATTTGTTTTTACAGAAAGGGGAAGGGAAGGAGAAAGAGAGGAAGAGAAACATCAATGTGTGGTTGCCTCTCACGTGTCCCCCACTGGGGACCTGGCCCACACCCAGGCCTGTGCCCTGACTGGGAACTGAACCAGCGACCCTTGGGTTTGCAGGCCGGCACTCAGTCCACTGAGCCACACCAGGCAGGGCTCTACTTTTCTAATACATGCATTCAGTACTGTAAATCTCTATAACCACTGCTTCTGTTGCGTCCAACAAATTTTGATAAGTTGTGTTTTCATCCTCATTTAATTCAAAATATTTTTGAATGTCTCAAGATTTCTTCTTTGACCCATGTGTTATTTAGAAATAAGTTCTTTAATCACCATGTGTTTGGGGATTTTCCAGTGATCTTTCTGTTACTGATTTCCAGTTTAATCCCATTTTGATCTGAGAGCAGATACTCTATGATTTCTGTTCTTTTAAAAAATTATACTTAGCCCTGGCTTGTGTGGCTCAGTGGATTGAGCATGGGCCTGTGAAGCAAGGGGTAGCCAGTTTGATTCCCAGTCAGGGCACATGCCTGCGTTGCAGGCCAGGTCCCCAACAGGAAACACAGAGAGGCAACCACACATTGATGTTTCTCTCCCACTCTTTCTCCTTCCCTTCCCCTCTCCCTAAAAATAAATTAAAACAAATTTTTTAAAAAATTATATTTAGCAATTGATGGATATGATTTAACCAAGTTCACTCTGTCCTTACTGACTTTCTGCCTGCTGGGTCTGTCCATTTCTGAGACAGGGGTGTGGAAGTCTCCAACTATGATAGTGAATTCACTGTGCGGTTCTATCAGTTTCTGCCGCGCACAGTTTGACACTCTGTTGTTAAGCATATACAATTAAGAACTGTTATTATCTTGGAGAACTGACCCGTTTTCTATGTGTGCCCTTCTTTATCCCTGACAACTATCCGTCCTCACTATGGAATCTGATCTGTCTGAAATGAACATGGCTACTCTTGCTTTCTTTGGATTAGTGTTGGCATGGTATTATTTTTCTCCATCCATTTATTTTAATCTGTATGTATCTTTATATTCAAAGCAGGCTCTTCCTTTCTTTTAAAAAAGGTCTTCCATTATGGAAATTTTCTAATATAAGGAAAAATACAGAGCAGTAGCATAAATCCCTCAGTGCCACCATCACCCGCTTCAACAATTAGCAATTTATTAGTCACAGTGGCCAACCCTGTTTCACCTACATTCTCATCCACTCCCCACGCTTGATTACTCCGAAACAGTGTCAGACATTATGTGATTTCATCCATAAATATTTTCATACGTATCTCTAAAATATAAAGATATTTTTAAAGTAAAATATTATTATTATTATCCCTGAAAAATAAACAATTCTTTTTTTTAAGATTTTATTTATTTATTTTTTAGAGAGAGGGGAAAGGAAGGAGAAAGAGAGGGAGAGAAACATCAACGTGTGGTTGCCCCTTGCACGCCCCCAATTGGGGACCTGGCCTGCAACCGAAGCATGTGCCCTGGCTGGGAGTCGAACCAGTGACCTTTTGGTTCGTAGCCCGCACTCAATCCACTGGGCTACACCAGCCAGGGCGAAATAAACAATTCTTTTAATAGCATAAAAAATATAGACACTGTTTAAATTTCCCCAAAGGCTTCATAAATTTTCCATTCTTTCCTCATTCTGCCCTTTTTCCCTTCCTTCCTTCTTCTGTGGCCCCCCTCTTTTTTTTTGTTTTGTTTGAATCAGGAATTAGATAAAGTCTACACACTGTTCAACATGTCTCTTAAGTCTCTTCTAATCTCACACTGTTATTTGTTAACAGTAGCCACTAGTCACACGTGGGAATTTAAATGAATTAAGACGAAAGATTTAGTTCCTCAGTTGCACTGTCACATTTCAAGTGCTCAGTAGCCACATGTGACTACTGGCAACCATGACAGACAGTGATACTGAACATTTTGATTATCACAAGAAATTCTATTAGATAGGACTGATCTAAAGGGAGTCTTCTTTTTTTTATTTATTGAAGAAATTCTGTTGTTTCTTCTACAGACTCCCAGAGCCCGGATTTTACTAATTTTTCTTCTTTCTTGCTTTGTTTTAAATTATTTTTTACTAGTCCTCTCTACTAAACTAATGGCTATGTAATTTCCACTATTCTTTTAGCGGTTAGTGTTATGAGCCTAATTTCCAGACACCTCAGTTTCCACCCCTGTACAACAGAGGTAACAATAGTACCTACCTCACAGAGTTGTGAAGGTTGGGTTTATGTTGAAAGCATTTAAAATACTGCTGGGACACCCACGTATTCTCTATTATTTACTACGTCCCAAAGAGTTTGATACTGGCCAGAAACCAATCCTGTTTACCGCATGTGCGCTTTCCCTGGTTCCGACGGCAACTCTGCAGAAGGCAGGACCTACCCGACAGCGCAGGGACCGTTTGATCAGAAGATGTTTGTGACGAGGGTAGAGCTGAGAAGCGCAGATCGGCTGGAAGTCAGGCTGCAAGAGGCGCTGCTGAAGGGTGGTTACTAGCATGGAAGGCAGAAACCAGACTCAGTTTAGGAACTTGCTCAAAATCAGACTTATATGAAGTTACATAAAACGACATTGCTTTTGTGAATGGTGTTCTTCAAAAAACTACCATATACAAATTAGACATTTGAAAGTTCTTCAAACGACTACTTCTATTACATCTATTTCGTTTTCAACATGATTCATTTTACTACTAACAACTATGCTAGGAAAAATTTCAAATCAGAAGGAATAAAAGTAACAAAAGCAGAATTAGTTATAAAACACAAAGTAAAATCATGTGTAAAATTACCCTCGGTTAAATTTACTGGTCTTGTGTAATAGTCTTCAGGCAGAGGCTCCACTTCATCTACAGCTTGAGCTGGCTCAATCTTTATCTCTTTCTGGTCCTCTCCTTCTTTAAGGCTGGAAGAGAAAAAGCAGGAATTTTCAAGCGTCCCCCTGATTACCTTTGAAGTCTATGATATCACAAATTGAAGTACTCCTCCCTTACAGACTATTCTTTCTGCTTAGGTCTTTTCTAAGTATGAGGATCTTCTTCACCACTGGCAACGTCATTTATTTACGTAAAAATCATATTCTTTCAATATTCATTTTGATACCTGTTTTTTTCCTTCAAAGACACTGAACGTCCAAACTTACGAAAGTCCAGCAAGGGTACTGATGGTTGCACCAGCTCGTGGTCGCTGAAGCCTTGTTCCGAGACCGTATTTGTCCTAAACAGAGTTCACAAATTCCTATTAGAAACCCCACCTTTGAACAGCCTTCTTATCAAAAGAAAGAATTTTGGGTGGGACAGCATGAGAAGCTCAGGGAAATAAGCAAAAACCAAACAAAACCAAAAGAAACTAATTTGAAAGCTTCCTTTAAAGAGAGGAATTTGTAGCCCCACACCATTTTATTCTTAAAATAATAATAGAAGCACCAAACATGGAGACTAAAACTACATTAATATAGTAAAACTGAACATAATGTGATTTCTTTACTATGAATCCGAACACATCTAAGCTATGGTTTAGATCAGAACTATGTGGAGTGTCTAAGACACACAATCTAGATCTTCTTGGAACACCAGCGATCACCTGCTAACTTCTTCAGGGTTAGCAAGAATCATAAAAGAGAACTTACCACTACATGAATAGTGTGTTGCTGTAGGCCCCCAAATAGCAGCAGGTTGCAACAGAGACAAAAAAATGCAGCATAAGAGAGAAGCAAACTCATACAGCAGGCAGGTCGTGTGGGAAAGTTGGAAGAATGATGCACTTAATTCAAATCCCTTTCCTAAATAAACCAGGGCACATGCTGTTTGTACCACTGGACTAGGCAGAAAAACTCTTTACAACTTCATGAAACTCTTTGGCAAATGTAGGTGCTTTGTGAGTTTTGTAGGTGCTTTTGTAGAATACTGACAAAAATATTCTAGATATTTTTATATGGGCCTCACCAATTCGTAGGGTTTTGGTGGCTTAACTAATCCTCATGCAACAGCAGGAAAACAAATTATTTAACCTTTATAGGTCTTGTTTCCTCCAGTGTAAAATGGGGATATACCACCTATTCCACAGGACTGTTGTGACAATTAAGTGCTTAGCACAGTGCTTGACACATTGCTTACTGCCATTCACAAATGGTATTTACGAAATGCCAACCTGCTTGGCTCCAAGCAAACACACAGAAAACAAACTGTTCTGTGAGAGGAAACAGAACTTGGAGACAGAACAAAAGCTCCAAATCCCTATCTCTTGCTTCTGATTGGTAGCATATTGACTAGTAAACAATGACTTCCATAAATACTTCCTATTAAAAACCACACTTGCATATACCACTATTTATTTAACTGCACTAATACGCTGTGTAAAGTCAGTGTTTTTTATACTGAAGAAATATGGGAAGGTGCCCCAAAACTATAACCAGAGCTGGAAAACCACTTCTGGGTTTCTAATGTGCAAAAACTGTAACGGTTTGGTGGTGCCCATAGACGGAAGTCTAGCCTCTTTGGAGGACGATCAGAAGAGAAAGGGGAGTGACAGAGAAAGGACCACGAATGTCCTCAACACTCCAAGACCACTAGTGAAATGGTGAATGTGCAGCTGCGGACTTAAACCGCTCTAATCGGAGGAGACTTTCTCTGTTACCCCTCCTTCAGAACCTTGGGACAACGGCCCTCTCTGAAACAGTCCCTGTTCTCATGCCGCAGAGGTCCTGACCAATGGACGGCAGACTCCTCTTTGCACTGAAAGTCCTCACCGAAAAAGCCAAAGGCATGTAGTTCCTACGCCGTGCCAGTTTCTTGCGATCTCGCTCCACCTTCTCTTTCTGAGCAAGCTGCTGGTAATATTCAATCAGTTTGTTCATCTGTAACAAATGAAAGACTCGTGTTGGTTTCAGAAAAAAGCTAACAGGAAGCATACAAAATTAATCAACTATACTGACTAGGCATGTAATAAATAGAAAAGACAAATTATTAAGGTGGCAGGTTTGCCCTTTTCTTCAAAGAGAATTTACCCTCATTACGTGATCTACTTGGGAACTGGAACGGAACTTTCAAGGTCAGAGGCAGAAAGAACCGGGCGATGAAAAGACCTGGGAACGTCATGCTCTCTATTCACTGCTCTTCTGCTCCACTACTTCCTTCCCCTCCCAAATGCTGCTTTTTCCCGAAGGCCACAGGACCATCTATTTCTAAGAATGTGCTATTTCACACTCTATTTTCTCCCCCATTCCACCACACATTTTCATTTTCATAATATATTTTAATCATCAAATATGTTCATTGTGAAGAGTTAAAAAAATCCACACACAGAAACAGGTGAACCTTCTCATTTATCTCTCGTGCCCAACTCTAATCTGTCCTCACCAGAGGCACCCACTACTACAGTTTGGACATCCTTCTTGCACACTCACAGGGAAAGGCCTGACGTGATATTTTTCATACATTAAAAAAACCCACATATAGACACACAGTTTCATATGCATAAAAATAAATACAGGTCTTTTTATTTTTCACGTAAGAGAAAAACTTCCCAGCTGGTGTGGCTCAGTAGACTGAGCACCAGCCTGTGCACCGAAAGGTCGCCAGTTCGATTCCCGGTCAGGGACACGCCTGGGTTGTGGGCCAGCTCCCCAGGTGGGGGCATGCAAGAGGCAACCGATCACTTGCACATCAATGTTTCTCTCCCTCCCTTCCCCTCTCTCTAAAAGTAAATAAATAAAATCTTTTTTTAAAAAAGAAAAAAACTTGTAGCATTCTTTTCCACTGAATATATTATAAGCATCCTACCATCTACCTCGTTCTTTTTAAAAGCTACATCTTATTACACAGTGCAGATATTTAATAATTTCCTATGATAGACTTAATGGTCTCCTGGTACCCACTCCTGTCCTCTCAATTCAGTAGCAATTATGTTTGGGAAACACTAATCTGATCCTGTCAGGTCTTTGCCTAAACCCTTGAAAGGATCCTCAGACTCCTTACCTCGGCCTACATGGTCCTACAGGGCCCGACAGCAACTACTTCTCGCCAGTCGCGAGACGCTGTGCTCTGCTCGTCACACTCACCTTGCCTACAACTTGCTCTGCTTCTTCCACTTACAAGCTCTTGCACATGCTGTTTCCCTGCTTTGAATTCTTTCCCTTCTGTGCCTGCTGTGCTGAAATCTAGCGACACCCTTAGATATGGACATAACTAGCCCCCTAATCAATGTCCACATGGCACAACTTCTCTTCTTCGTGTTACTTAGTTTTCCCTTTACCTGGGGATTATTTCATGTTGTTTTCCCTAGAGGATAGGGACCACGGATGCCTATTGCTCAGGGGACAGTCTCTGGCACATAGTAAGTGCTTAATAAATGTATGATGAATGAATATATATTTTTGTGCTTAAAGTGTAAGTATTTTTGTAGGTCTGAATCTAGGAAATAGGTACCGCTGAGAGCTCAAGAAATTTGTACTAATTTATACTAACAACAATATATGTAAAAAGGTACAGTGCCCCACACTATCATCCGGTGTATTTCCAGTATTTGTAATTTTTGTTGATGTCGTAAGTGGATGATTACATTGTTTAATTTACAATTTGATTGTACATACTTCATTTCAATAGTATTTAATTATCTTCTTCACATTCCACTTTCAGGGGCAAAAAAAGTCAGCTCTAACATACACTACAGAGATCAATTCTCTGGGAACTGTTAACGGACGTTCTGGTCACGACTCTACAAGCAACCACTACTGAGTCAAAGGGTACCTTCTAAACTAGAGCTGTTCCCGGGAGTTAGATGTCTACATGTTGATGACAATTCCAAGAGTATGTGAGGAGAAAAGGAACCTCAACTTAGTTGGTGGGTATGTGAAAAACAAAAACATACCATTTCCTTTTTCCAATTCACAACTTGAGCACAGAACTAAAAGTATACCCAGGTTTCTCTATTAACCTAATGGAAAAAACTGCCGTCGTGATTTAATGCTCTACAAGGAGAAGCACTTTCCTCGTGTAACAGACACCAAAATAGACGTCGAGGACTTCCAGCACAGGCCACACGCACGGATAAAGCAGAAGGTCTTCAGTCTTTCTCCCCACCTTTTCTTATTTCATCCTCTCACTAGTGACCTTGTACTCACCCGCTGAGTGTGAGGATTGTCAGGTTCTTGCCAACCACCACTAGCTGCAAAATAAAGGAGCATTAAATAAGAACTTTATAATTTGATTATTTTATTTTCACAAAAATAAGTCATCTGCAGGCCACAATATAAAACTAAAAACATAAAATCACAGAACTTCCAGGAAAGAGTCCTAAGAATTATATAGACCAGAATGCTCAGAATAAAATTTTTTCTTTAAATGATGATAACGATCACCAGCACAAATAACAAGTTTCATTTTATTTTATTCTTGTAACAACCCTGTGGCTGGGGGGCTTTCATTACGATATTAGCCTTATTTTACAAACGAGAAAACAGAGGCTCAGAGAGTTAAATCACTTCCTAACAGGAAGTAGTAAAGCCAGGATCAAAATGACGCCAGAGACCCTGCTCTTATGTGCAACACTGTGCAATTTCTGTTTTATGACCCTGGTTTGGAAAAAAAAATTCCTACATGAGAAACAAACAGCATAAATCATAAAGGAAAAGATTATGCCAGAAAGCTAAAAGTAAAACCATAATGAATACTTTCAACAAATGGTGTTGCAACAACTGGACACCCATATAAAAAAAAACCGAACCTCTAACCTACCTCACTGGCACATACAAATCTTACCCTGAAATGGACAACAGACTTACACATAAGGGCTAAAGCTGTAACCTTTCTAGACAAAAACCCCAGTGAAAATCTTAGTGACCTTGTGTCAGGCTAAGTTTCTTCGCTAAGATACAAAAGACACAAACTGTGAAAGAAAAAATTGATAAATTGGACCTCATCAAAATTAGCAGAGTCTTCAAAGGACACTGCTGAGAAAATAAAACAGCAAGTCACAGACTGAGAGAAAATATCTGCAAAACATCCCATGAACAAAGGGTTTTTATCTAGAATACACAACTGTTACACCTCAATAAAAAGACAAAACCTCAGTTTAAAAATAAGCAAAAAATTGTACAAATGTTTCACAAAAATATATATGTATATGGCAAATAGGCACATTAAGAAAATGCACATTAAAACCACGGTAAGGTGTACCACTACACACCCACTGCTACGGCTAAAATGAAAAGGCATCGCAACACTGAGGGTCGTTGAGGAACTGAAATTCTCCTTACGTTGCTGGTGAGGGTCCGAAATGGTACAGCCACTCTAGAAAACAGTTTGGTATTTTCTAGTTGTTAAACATACCCTCACCCTATGACCCAGCAATTCCACTCCTAGGTATTTATGCAAGGAAAATGAAAACATAGCCACACTAAGAATTGTAGACAAATGTTCCTAACAGTTTTATTCATGAGACCAAAACTGGAAAAAACCCAGATGTCCATTACTGGAGAAACTGTGGTATTGGGTTGGCTAAAAAGTTTGTATGTTTTCTTTCATAAGGCAGTTCTAGTAGCACTTAGTTTTCTTTAACTTCATTCAAAAAAATAAATTTTGTTAGATTGTATTGTGACAGCTGTCATATCAGTGTGCATTAAAAGAAAAGTTACCAAAATAGGTAAATTTTTGTGTAGACATTTTAATATTGAAGATGGAAGAAAATACGCAACATTTTTGGCATATCATGCTTTACTATTTTGCGAAGGGTAAAAAAGCAAAAATAGATTCATGCAGGGTATGGAGAAGGTTCTGTGACTGATGGAACGTGTCTGAAGTGGTTTGTCAAGTTTCCTGCTGGAAACTTCTCACTGGACAATGCTGCAAGGTCGGGCAGACCAGCTGAAGTTGAGAGTCATAAAATCCAGACATCGACTGAGAACAACCAACGTTACACCACGCAGGAGACAGCTGACATACTCAGAATATCCTAATCAATCAAGTTATTGTGGAAATGAAAAATGTGTCTTTATTTTATGGAAAAAACTATACAGACTTTCTGGCCGACCCAATACATCCACACAACAGATATACTACTCGACAGTCAAAAACAAAAACATGTGTGAACCTCCAAAGTATCGGACTAAGTGAAAAAAATAGACACCAAAGAGTATGTACTAGAAGACTCCAATTATATCAACTTCTAGAAAAGGCAAAATTACAATGATAGAAAACGAATCAGAGGCCAGGAGCCAGGAGGTCAGGGGAAGAAACTGACTGCAAAGGGGCCCGAGGAAGCTCTGGGACGCTGGGGTTGGTCTGCAACAGGACTGTGGCGGTGGCTACATGAGCACACGTACCTGTCAAAAACCACAGAAGCTTACACTTAAAACTGGTGAGCGATACCTCAGCAAAGCTAATAAAAAAACCCTGAAAAAGTAAACTATAATGAGATACCATTTCACAACCATCTGGAAAAATGATACTAAGAAATGCCAAGGATCTAAAGCAAAGGGTGGCCTGCTCTTGCGCATTACTTGGGTGGAAAAAACTGGTAAACCATTTCACAGAGCTAAAGGTGTACACAACTTAAAACCAGCAATTTTACTTTTAGTTACGCAGAAAACACTTACTCTCGGGACTCAGGAGACACAGACAGGAATGTTTCTGACAGTACTGCTGTTGAAAGGAAAAAACTGACAGCCACCTAAATGTCCATTAAGGGGGGACTAAGTAAGTAAGCCGTGGTAAGTCATGCACGAAACCAACTACTGCCATAAGTGTAATACTGATAAAGAAGGGTTGCGGCAGGACACATAAAGCAGGTTTCCATTTGGTGCACACTGAAGAACATTACTCGTTGGTGGCTAAACACACAGGTGGAGAAGCCAAAAGGCGTGCGTGGATGCCGAGAAGTGATGACCACCTCTCTCCAGGAGGCAGGGGGAAGGGATGTGGCAGGGGCAACACAAGGGCTTGCAACTGCTTGGCTGTATTTACTCTCTTGAGCTGGGTGATAAATACACAGATGTGAATTATCTGTATAAGTTACAATAACTTTTTTCAAAACTAAAAGGACTCTTGCTGCAGGTGCCACTATACTTGCAAGAAATGGCAACAAAAACATCCTTCCGTACATTATTCATATTTTAAAGGTTGTCTTCTTAAGGCAACCAGGAAAAAATAATTACACAAAAGAAATGTTTTAGTTGTAGTATCTTTAAAAATCTGAATGTGCTACCTAGCTGCTTCTGTGGAACTGGTAATTAACTCTGAAGAGCCATTAGGGAGATGTAACGTTTTCCCTGCGCATCGCTGACACACGGCTCACTTAAAAACAAGCGGTCCCCACTGAAGTGGTTTTAGAGCTCCCAGACACCAACTACATCATGGAAAAATGAAATTATCTGTGCTCTTTTAAAAGCTCCTACAACTCAAGTATCATTCTCAAGATCCCCTAGAAGAGAGAGATTTTCTAGAAGCAAGCGCAGATTTTAAGTTCTGAAAAATTCTCCAATCTTAAAGGCTCTCAATCCAAAAGGCATAAACATTCACTTACAGAGGACCAAATTGAGAAATCTATTTGGATTTGTGGGTTTTGTTTCTTTAATTTGCTAAAAGAGACACAATACAAACATGGAAATACACACTTTAACTCACTGAGGCATATACTATGCTTGCCACTTTGAGGGTTTTTTTTAAATGTTTAACTTAAATTCATAAACGAATTCAAACAATTTGCTTGCTACACTGAAATTAAAACATATGTGTACAAATATTTACTCAAAATCTAAAAAGCTGCTATGAAGTCATTTTAAAATAAATCACGTTTCAGGAAATACCTACCCACCAATAAGCATTTTTAAGGAACTAAGATATGCTTGTTTAGTTAACATTTTTTGTTTTTGAAGAATATTTTATCAACTTAATGTTTGAAGTCAAAAGAACTGAGAACTTAAACATTCTAAACCAAGAGGCAAAGTAAACAGAATCATGGATTAAATTTTTTAAAGTATTTTATTTATTTATTTTTAGAGAGAGGGGAAGGGAAGAAGAAAGAGAGGGAGAGAAACATCAATGTGTGGTTGTCTCTCACGTGACCCCCACTGAGGACCTGGCCTGCAACCCAGGCATGTGCCCTGACTGAGAATCGAACCAGCGATCCTTTGGTTCACAGGCCAGCGCTCAATCCACTAAGCCACACCAGCCAGGGCTCAAGGATTAAATTTTTAAGAACAGTGCTAAATCTAAAGAAACATCATCCATATTTCCTTCCATATTGTGTAAGAGTTATCTATCTTCATTGTAGTTATGTCACATGACCTAACGAGTTTGTTATGAGCTTCCTCATATTTTAGTAAACAAAAATCTTTTATGAAAATTCACAAATGGTGAATTTTTAATAAGTCTAAAAATTTTTCAGAAAATTAAACGGAATTCAGAAAGAAAAAAGACAGCAGAGTTAGCAATGCTACTATTTATATAAAAATTACATAGCAACTCAAGATTTTGAACTGATTGTATAAAGAGTGCTTCTACTTTCTAAAGTGTAAGAAATGAGCCCTGGCTGCTTTTTGTCATCAGAAGCATTTTTTTAAAAGATTTTATTTATTTATTTTTAGAGAGAGGGGAAGGGAGGGAGAAAGAGAGGGAGAAAAAACATCACTGTGTGGTTCCTCTCACATGACCCCCAGTGGGGACCTGGCCTACAACCCAGGTATGTGCCCTGACTGGGAATCAAACTGGTGACCCCTTCCTTGGTTTGCAGGCCGGTGCTCAATCCACTGAGCCAGACCAGCCAGGGAAGGAGCATTTATTTTTTTATAAAAAGCATCCATATTTTGAGTTTGAGAAAATGTCAGATTTATAAAAGCTATTTTACCAACTCTAAGAAAACTAACTAACCTAGTCTTAGATGAAATATTACCCATAAATGTGAGAACTTGGGAATGCAAAAGATCTACTGACGATATACTCTAAATTTAGCTCCTACTACCCATGAGGTAACAAATAATCATGTGGCCAATTACAGCACTGATAATTTCACAACCTCTCATGTTGAGTCTCTGTCACTCACCCACAGACTTGTCTGCCATGCCCACGTCTCTAGATGTCCAGCGACAAAACCCACAGGCCAGGTAATAGGCTTTCTTCATGGTGGTCTTGGCTGGGTCATCTGGAAGCTGTGTGGAGATGCTGGTTGCCCGGGTGGAGAGCGTGTGCATGCATCCAGGGCAGTCGAAGCAGTTGGCGCACCTGTGATAGAAAAAAACACAATTCATTAACTCAGCAAGCATTACCGAGCACCTGCTAGTACCGGATACTGTTCTAGGTGTTAGAGACTCAAGAGAGATTAGAAATTCTTAGAAATTAAAGGAGAAGTGTCTCTCAAACACGAAGAACTAACAAAGTATTCCTGTGACTCTTGCAAACTTTGTTTTAAAATTTCAAAAGTATTGTATGTTCATTATTTAAAAAATAAAAAGCAATCATCACCAAAGTTCCTGAAGAATCAGACCTGCCCAGTCCCCCTCCACAGAGGGAATCAGTGCTAACGATCTGCAGTTAACTGTTTTCAGACTCTTCTCATGTTCTCACAGAATACAAGGAGTTCGGAGGAAAACAGAAACGCCAGAGCTCCTGCCTTGAGAGGCAACAGACCAACTGCACAATGGAAAACAATGGCAACAATACATGATCTGCGAAATCGGTCTGGAAAACAACTGCTTGCCTGCCGCGCCAGAGAGCTGGAAGAGGTCCCGAACAACGCTCTTGAACTGAGCCGGTTCAGCAGCGCTGCACTTTCAGGGCTTTCTGGCACTGCCCTCCGAGCGCTCAGCCAACATCTCCTCTTCCGCGGCCCTGATACCTTGTTGCTTTTAAGGTTCCCACACCTGAGATTAGCAAGATTCACCACCAGTCCTGGTCTTGGTCTGAAGTTCCATTCCATCACTCCAATTAGCTGTGACATTTTGCCATCTGGATAATATCCTCATATAAGGGTAGTAATAGTATCCACCTCACAGAGATATTTTCAGGATTAAATGATAAAATTAATGTGTGGACAGTATACAAAACTATATGGCTTACCAGAAGGGATTTCTCAGACACGAAAGACAAATAATAATGGTTCGCATCCGCTGGGGTGGTGGGAGCATGACTGGTGGCAAAGGGCTTGCACATCAAGAGAAACACCACATGGCACCCAGGAGCAATGAGCACACCTACCACCCAGATCTTGGTTTTTGATGCCACTTTCCAATCAAAGAAACCAAGGCTTCCTGGAGAAATGGCTCATTCTAGGATTGAGGCAGAGAATATACAGGATGAACCTAGAATACCTTATAGTACTGGAAAGAAAGTTCTCTAAAGAATAAACAAACAACCCCTCACACAACAATAGGGGTAAGTCAAAGGGATACAGGACTCTACTGAAAGAGTTCCCAATGGCCAAAGGTGGACCAATTTGAGCAAAAAAAAAAAAAGTATTGAATTATAACCTAAAGTGTAAAATAAATATCCATGAGCCAATTCTGCCTTAAGTCAATGGTTAAATAAATAAATGGGGGAGAAAAATCTTTCATGTAAAATAATGCCAAATAATTTATGTAAATAGCCCTCTCAGAAAGGGAGCAAACCTCCTCACTATTTAAGTGTGGGCTGTGATAGTGATTTTCCTTCTAAAGAGTACAGCATGAGAAAGGCAGGGGCGGGCGGAGTAACTACACGTGGGAGAAACCCGACAAGCACCAGCTAAAGCCAGATTGATTATCCGGCTCAATGTCAACAGTGACAGTCATACTGAGAGTATGTTCCCTTGGACCTCTGTGGTCCTCCTCCCCCAACATACTCCCCTAGCTGATGAGAAAAACATCAGAAAATTCCACCTGAACGATATTCTACAATACATCTAATCATCCCTCCTCAAAACTTTTAAGGTCATCGAAACCAAGGAAAGTCTAAGAGAATGTCATTGCAATAGGAGCCTGAGGAGACGTAACTATTAAACAAAATATGAATACCCTGAATAGGATCCTGGAACAGAAAAAGGAGATTAGGAAAAAAACTAAAGAAATCTGGATAAAATGTGTTGCATACTTAATAATAATGTACCAGTATTGTTCATTAATGAGACAAATATACCATACTAATGTAAGATATTAACAATAGGGAGGCCCTGGCCAAGTAGCTCAGTTGGTTAGAGTGTCCTCCCAACACTCCAAGGTTGTGAGTTCAATACCCGGTCAGCATACATACAAGAGTCAACCAATAAATGTAGAAATAAATGGAATGACAAATTGATGTTTCTCTTTTTATGTCCCTCCCTCTCTCCTTCCCCCTTTCCCTCTCTCCGTCTCTCCCCCCCCCCTAAAATCAATTATTTTTTATTTTTTAAAAAATAGGGAAGACTGGGTGTGGGGTACATGGGAATTCTTTCAATCATCTTCACAATAATTCTTTTTTTCCTTTTTTTTAATTTTAATTGTTATTCAAGTACGGTTTTCTGTCTTTTACTCCCGTCCCAGTCCCCCCCCCCCCCCAGTGCTCCCCACCTCCCTCCCATTTCCACCCTCATCTTCACAATAATTCTTAAGTCTAAAATGGAACGTTTATTTGAAGGGTCAAAGGACATTTTATCTCTGTCAAAGGTGATGCAAAAGAAAAAAAGCTAGTTTAAAAAGTTCATTACAGGTGTTTTCTTACCAGCTAGTACAAAAATAGTTGAGGAAAACAAAAAAAGAATCCTGGTCTTACCTGTTCTTTTTCAGTTTGGCTTCAGCTGATGGCATATTTTCTAAACAACTGGGACAATAGTGGGAGTCCACCTAGAAAGAAACAAATAAAAAAATCAGAGGAAAAGAAACTCAATTTAGCTTGCGCATATATCTGTGCCAAATAGTAAAAATGAAAGTATATTACACTGAAGCAGAAGGTGAGAGACTACTGATCCAGCAAAGAACCTAAGTTGTTTCAGCTTAGGCTTTATTCCCCAATCGCCTGTTTGTTTTAACCATCCAGACTTTCTAAAACCCTTCTATTTTTCCTTTCTGATCTTTCCTTTTCTCTTTCATCGGGATTTTATGAATTAGATTTGTTAAGAATTGTCTACGTAAAAGAAGAACTCCATAATAATCTAAAGAATAGATTAATAAATAAAGTAACCTAATTTGTAAAACTGTACTCAAATCTTCTACGTAGTTTAGCTTTATTGGACTGGAGTGGTTTGACCACATTTAAATTGTGAGACTTAAAAAGTTTGCTCATGACTGAAGCAATATATGTTCACTGAAGAACAGTCTAAATGATCATTTAGAAAGTCAGCTACAGTCAACCAATCAGAGATATTCAAATAGCTAAACTACTATTGTATTTAACTAAATTTTGCTGTGTTTTAAAACAGTATAAAAATTAAATTCATTGTATTTTTAAGGTCTGAATAATTATTTGGTTAAATGTAGATAGATCCCATTTGACAATTCTAGAATTCTAGTCTGCAGAAGGGAAGACAAGTCACTTGAACAGAGATACCATGATAAAAACTGGATTCTTTTTTCATCATCTGCTATGAACAGGACCATCTTTGAAAAGATTAATAGAACTGCAGCTTACAAATCTCCCAAAACATAAAATACAGTATTGCTAACTACTATTTGCACTAACTCATCATAAAAGGCAAAATATAAATCATTCCTTGGGGCCCCTTTCCAAATTACACTTGTCCCTTCACATGCAGCTCCAACCCGGGTTCTCCGTTGGAACTTTCTGGACTGCTCCAACCCTCACCAGCCTCATCCTTTCCCAAGCCCTACCAGCCTCTATCTCACAGGTACACAAGAGTGCGTAAAAGGTGCAGTTACAGACTGACTGGCGTAACGTAAGACACCCTTAGACAGCATGAAGACTGCACTCCCTAGTCACCGCCACATGAGAATCTAATCCAGTACATCGTAAGGGTGGAGCTGGAGCAGGGAAGCATCTCAAAGCAAAAGGACCTGCTGAGGAGATACACAGACACACACGCGCGTGCACATACAGAAAGTGTTAACGGAGGGAAAAAATCCATGAAAAATCAGTGCCATACTACACATATAGGCACTTATTTTTCTTCTATTACTTTTTAAAAGATTTTATTTATTTATTTTTAGAGAGAGGGGAAGGGAAGGAGAAAGAAAGGGAACGAAACACCAATGTGTGGCCGCCCCTCGCACCCCCTACTGGCAACCTGGCCCACAACCCACACATGTATGTGCCCCAACCAGGAATCAAACCAGCAACCCTTTGGTTTGCAGGCCTGCGCTCAATTCATTGAGCTATACCAGACAGGGCTTTCTCCTATTATTTAAATGCTTTCCCAGACTATTTTTAATATTGTGAAAAATATCCCCAATAAAATAATAATTATAGGTTATATGTAAAGTGACTTATAATATTGGACATGTTTTTCATGTGCATTTTTAACAGTCCAGGGATCTTCACCCACGTTCTGAGTCAGTCTGCTCATTTTCAAATCCTGGTTCTCCCTCTGACCCCCAAATGTCTGGCTCTGTGACCTAGGGCAACCATTTCTTTACCTGTAAAATGATTTTCTTTTTTAAAAAGGTATCTTTCTTCTTCCATCGGGTTGCAGGAAGATTAAAAGAGATTATGTAAAGCATATGGCATGTAGAAAGTTCTCAATTAACTGCGCCTATTATTACTATCGGCTTTCCCTTCCTGAGACTGTGAGCCACTCCAACGCAGGATTTATATCTTGCTCATCTTTTAATCCCCAAAGTTCACTGAACGAAAGGGACGTGTCAAGCCCTGCAGAAGTTTTGAGTTTCTTGATCCGGTGGTTTTTTATGGGGGTGGGGTCTTTTACCTTCTGAGAAATCCCACCCCCAACGTCTATTTGTTGTGAACGACGACAGTACCCCACCCTCCGGGGTGGGGGTACTGTTCTAAACGCTTTTCGCTCAGTTCCCCCATCCCAACCTCCTCCCTGCTGCAGGCCTTGGCCTGAGCCCGGTCAGAGTCGGAGGCGGGCCCGGCTTCTGGCCAAAGTAGAGGCAGAACTTCCCAGATGGGAGGGGCATGAGTGACAAGGCCTGCGTCCTCTCCGCGCAAATCAATGCTGAAAGACGGTATCTCGCCCCTCAAGTGTCTTGAATTAAGCATGCCCACACCCTTTTCTTTCCGACCCACCCTATTATCAATCCCCCCACGAGACGGCCACGGTCTCCCCAAAGCCAAGTTTGTCCAATCAAATGGTGCTGTGGAACCAGAAGATCCGCTCAGCCCCACCCAAGGCCGCTCCTCCTTTCCAAGTGACAAATGACAAGCAAATTAAAGCTCAGGCAGAATTGAGTGACGGAAAAGAGGCCAATCCGCACGCTCGCAGAATCTCCCCGCCCGACGCGGTGACTAGTATGAATGCCTCTCCCCTTCCCCCAACACACACACTCTTCGTGAGACGACTGCGTTACCTCGTGAGACACGCATTCCAGCGACCGCAGCTCGCTACAATAGCGGCAGAAGTAGAGCTGCGAGAGAGGGGCCCGAACCTTCTTTTCTCCCTGGACTAGGTAGAGAACCCGCTCCGATTGCAGCAAGGACGCCATCTTGGAGAGGGAGGTGTCAACGACACGCCTACCGCATCACGTGACCCGAGAGCCAGCGTTTTCCTCACCGCCCTCCCTACGTCTTTTAACGTAGACTTTGACGTAAGGTTTCTAACCCAGTGGGGCGTTGCGCCTGCGAGAGACCAAATGCGCGTGCGCAGCAGGGATCCCCGAGTTTCTCCGCCACCTTAGGCCCGCCCCTCTCCGCCGTCCCTAGCCTGTGTGGGACAGACTTTTCTAACGTTAAGTACTGGATCGCAGATCAAGTCCAGACAAGCTCAGTGCTCATCTTTTGTTTCTTTCAGGATGAAGGTTGCTCTTTTGTTTTATTTACAACTGCCTCTCCTGCCCTCACCTTCTAGGAAAACATCCTGAAAGTGGATGGAAGGTTTCAGGGACAGTTCCTTGGGAACTGGAAAGCTGAGTTTTATCCCAGCACTGGAACGCTGAGTATTCTTCTGATAGTCTTGCCATTGGCCTGTAGAAAACATTCACAGACCTTATCTCATAATGATATAGCAGGCAGTTAGACAGACATGAGCAGAGTAAGAACAATACACCAAATACAGGTGGAAAGAGCCAGGGACCTAGCGATGACAAAACTGGCGTGGGACCTAACCCCCACGGGGACCATTCCTCCCCTAGCATACCGCTGGTCATGTGATTTAGACCCCTGATCTTTTGTATCCACTGCTCAGGCAGTTCAGACCCCTCCTCCCCTGACTTTTCCTCCCCTGGCATGTGGTTAGTCATGTGGTAGATCCCCACTGCCACCCCTTAAAGGAGGAACAAGGGGGCCAGAGAATAGCCTCTTAGGACCCCCTTATACGCCCTTGTGTGACCACTCCCTTACGCATTAAGCCCTAGAGATAACATCCAGGCCCAGAAACAGCACGGCCAGGTGGGACGATGCCATGGCTGACATCAGGACCAACCACGATGACTGATGATTCCCTTCCCTGGGGCCCACCATTGGCAAGACCATGACCGTGGAAGGACACACCTGGAAAGCTGATGAATATTCTATTGAGATCCTCCCCTGAGACCTCCATATAAAAGCCCTTAAGACAAAGGACATCCCACTCTCTCTTGAGCAGACCCATGCCTTTACTTTTTTTTTCTTTCTTCTAAGCTCCAAGGGCCCTTCTTTTGCCTCTGGAATTTGTTTCCTGAGCCCACGCAGCCCAGCTCATGTCTTCTGTATCTGTGACTTTCTAAATGAACATTTACTTGTACAGTCGTCCCTTGCTATATCGCCATTCACTTATTGCAGCGTCACTGTATTGCAGGTTTTTAAATATATATATATAAAATTCTGTATCGCAGTTTTCACTATATCTCGGGATTTTGCGGTATATAGGTATTTATATAATATTTATGATTTTAATTATTTTTGCCTAAAATTTAAAACAATATGAAAATATATAAAAATGTTAATTCAAACATATTAAAAGCATTAAATTGAAATAAAATACAGTATATATTTCATCAGCAGATGAATACTGTACACATTAGAAATGCAGTATGCCACTACCGCTTGTGCGTTTGCCAACCTGAAATTGTGCCGGGCATACTATCGGCTGACGGGATGGAAGGCGACCAACCACAGCACTGTGTTCTCTATCCTGGGCGTTGATTGGCTCAGTGACAGCAGCATCGTCCGTTTGCTCTTCCACACTGTGCCCACTCGTTCAGCATCTCTCCTTGTCCACTTCACATTGACATCTGATCGCCGCGCTGTGTTGCTCTGCGGTGTTGTGTTTTTGTGAAATTTTTGTAAAAGTTTGAATTTATTTCAAGCCCTACGATGCCACCCAAACATTCTTGGCCTTCTAAGGCTTCTGGCAGCGAACCCAAGCACCAGAGAAATAAGCTTACCATCAGAGAAAAGGTGGAACTTCTCAACATGGTAAAAGAAGGCAAAAGCTACGCGGCTGTAGGCCGCCATTATGGGATCGACGAATCTACTGTTCGCTACAAAAAAAAAAAAAAAAGACGAGAAGAATATTAGATCTACGGCAACAATGACTTTTAACAAGACTGCAAAGAGGGTGGTCACTTCCCGCAATAAGGCCATTGTGAGGATGGAGTCTGCATTGGCCCGGTGGATAAATGACTGCAGGAAGAATATCTTGCTGGCCACCAACACCATCCGGACAAAGGCCAAGAAATTTTATGATACTTTTGTGGAAAGCATAGATGTTCGTGACAGTCATGAGGATGAAGACGAGGATAATGACGCAGAAGCGGGACCGTTGAGTGCTCCTCCCACCAGACCAACCCCATTCAGTGCCAGCAAGGGCTGTTTTGAGAAATTTCAGAGATGCTGTGGACTCAAGAGTGTTTCTCTGCACGGAGAAGCCGCCTCTGCGGTAGCTAAGGCTGTGAAGCTGGCAAAACTACTGGGAGGAGATGGCTTCAATGATTTGACTCCTGATGACGTGAATGGCCCGATCGATGTCCACTCACAACCACTGACGGACAAAGACCTGACGGAGATGACGACGTCAGCAAGTGAAGAAGAGGATGAGGAACAAGATGAACTACGGGCTGGAGAAGAGGAGGAGGCTGGCCTAACCCTCAGTCATCTTGCACCCGTGGTCAGAATGGCCGAAGGACTTCAGTGAGCGGCTGAAGAGTGGACCCCCAGGTGCTCCGTTCGTGGCACTTCCTAAATACAGTCGAGAGTGGCATGTCAGCTCATAAAACCTTCTCACTCAGAAGAAGAGCAGCGCCAGCCGCTCCCCATAAACTGTGTTCATCACTCGGACGAAGAGATCAGTTAGCCTATGCCTTTGGCGGAAATAGAAGTTACGGCCCGGGGCGAAGACGCTGCACCAGCTGATGGAGCGCCTGATGAAGCGGTGCCTTCAGAAGGGCTGTAACGCTCTTCTTGGCCGTGCAGTACATTCATCTCATCGTCATCACCTCCATCGCCATCAGCACTGCACAGCTACATAATTCATGATCTTCATCACTCAGGTTGTAGTGGGTGAGGTTGTCACTGGTGAGGACCCATATAGAATTTTATATGTTGTCAAAAATTACATAGGTTTAAGAGTGCAGAAAGTGTTTGAGAGCATATTAAGTGTTTATAAGAGTGTGGGAAAGGTTAATAAGAGAGTGGGAAAGGTTCATGGGAGTGTGGGAAGGGTTTATAAAGCCTTAAAATATATATAAATAACAAAATAAATATAACACCACTACTTCTCGGATTTTCACCTATTGCGGGGGGTCTCTGCAACGTAACTCCCGCGATAGGTGAGGGATCACTGTATTTGATTCGTGGCTCTGAATTCTTTCTCAGCCAAACTCAAGGACCCAGGTCTAACCCCTGATGCCATTTTGCCATTAACAATTTGAAATTTCTTAGACTGTGAACTCTTCCACACAGAGGCGATAGCTCATTCATTTATAGGTTTCTAGTACTGGCATTAGGATTAAGTCTGTACAGTAGACCCCTTAACTGCCATTTCACTTTCTGTGTTTCAAGCATGGTCAAAAAATACTATGTGGAAAATTCTAGAATTAAGCAATTCATGAGTTTTAAATAGTATGCTGTTCTGAGTCATGCCATGTAACCTCATTCCGTCCTCCTCTGTCTTGCCCAGGAAGTGAATCATCTCTTTGTCTGGTGTATCCATGCTGTATATGCTACCAGCCCATTAGTGACTTAGTAGTCACGTACACTTGGTCTGGTGTATTTCACTTAGCATAATGTCCTTTAGCTTCATCTATGTTGTTGAAAATGGCATCATTTTCTTGTGTTTTCTTTTTTTTTAACTGAGTGAAATTCCACTGCTCAGTGACCAGCAGTCACCAGTAGCACAACCCCAATGTGTAGGTAACAACTAGCATGGGCCCTGGATAGCAGCACTGCACAGGCCCTAGCAGGGAAGGCAGGCACTGGGAGCAGAGGGAGAAAGAGGGAACACAGGAGCACAGGTGGCTTGGTTTCCGAGGTGCACAGTGCCAGCCTGCTTCAGTGGTGCTTGCAGGCTTTACAAAAACAGACAGGAGCCATGGGTTGGAGTTTGTTGATGCCGGCCATGGGATGCTGATGTAGGAGACTAGATGACTTAGGATCATCATGTACCAGAAAGATCCGAGTTCAATCCCTGTATTTTTCAGATGGAGAAAATGAGGTCTAGAGAGGCAAAGGAACAGGTACATAGGTCTTCTCATTTGTGGTGCCATATTCTGTTCTCTGATTCTATAAATGCTGTTCCCTGCACACCACGTCAGTTAATTCATACCCACAGCCAAGTAAGAAATTTGTTGTTCTTTTAACAACACTTAAAAGAAAAAGAAAGCAAATGCAAGGGAAAGTGGGAGGCTAATGGATAGCCTATTGAATTTGCCCTGGATGTCTGCTGGAATTGTTTCATTCCCATTTTAGG
>PVKM010010015.1:0-35702 GCA_004027735.1 Carollia perspicillata | reverse complement strand
TGCTTCCACCCCCCCTTGGTTTTGTCCATGTGTCCTTTAGATAGTTGTTCTTGAAAACCTTCCCCCCTCCCCCCATTTCCCCTCCCACCTCCCCTCTGGTTACAGTTAGATTGTCCTTAATTTCGGTTGTTTCGATTGTTCATAGCTTTTCCATTTCAGTGATTTCTACTCTTTTATACTTACTTGGGGTGTAATTGGCTTTTCCCTTACTAGTTTCTTAAGATTTGAAGCCCTTCTCCTTTTCTAACATAAGCATTTAAAGATATAAATGTCTCACTACCCATGCTGTATTTGCATACCACAAATTTTGATTTGATGTTTTTTAAGACTTTATTTTTTAGAGAAGTTTGATGTTTACAACAAACTTAAAAGAAAGGGACAGAGATTTCTCATGTACCCCTGCCCCACACATGCATAACTTTCCCCATTATCAGCACCACCCGTTTGCTATGAAGTAAGAACCTACATTGACACATCATAATAGCCCAAGGTCCACAGTTCACCTTACTTAGGGTTAACTCCTAGAGTTATAATTCTGTGGGTTTGGAAAAATGTGTACTGACATATATCCTTCATTCAAATATCATAAAGAGGTTTTTCACTGTCGTAAAAATTCTCCCTGCTTTGCCTGTTCATTCCTCCTCTGTCCCCACTCTTCACAACCACTGATCTTTTTATTTTCTTCTTAGTTTTACCTTCTCCAAAATATCCTATAGTGGGAACCATACAGTATTTAACCTTTTCAGATTGGCTTCTTTCACTTTGTAATTTACATATAAGGTCGCTCCATGTCTTTTCATGGCTTAATAGATCATTTCTTTTTAATGCTAAATAACAGTCCATTTTCTGTTTGATCAGAGTTTATTTATCCATTCACGTACTTAAGGACATCTTGGTGGTTTCCAAGTTTTAGCAGTTATAAATAAAGCTGCTGTAAACATCTGTGTGCAGTTTTTGGGGGGTGTATTTTCAGCTCGTTTGGGTAAATATAAGAAACACGATTGCTGAATCATAAGGTAAGAGTATGATTAGTTTGGTAAGAAACTGCCAAACAAACTTCCTTCCAAAGTAGTTGTACCATTTTGCATTCCCATCAGCAATGAATGAGACTTTCTGTTGTTGCATATCTGTGTCACCATTCGATATTGTCAGTATTCCAAGTTTGGCCATTGTAATAGGTAGGGAAGTGGATGTATCACATTGTTTGAACTTGCATTTTCCTGATAACATGTGATGTGGAGCCTCTCTTTATGTCCCTATTTACCATCTGCATATCTTCTTTGGCAAGGTGTCTGTTGAGATTTTTGGCCCATTTTTAAGTGGGTTTTCTTATTGCTTAGTTTTAAAATTTCTTTGTATATTTTGTACAGCAGGCCATTATCAGATATGTCTTTTGCAAATAGTTTCTTATAGTCTGTTGTTTGCCTTCTAATCCCCTTGACATTGTCTTCCAAAACCTCAAAGTCTTTAGTTTTAATTAAGTCTAGTTTATCAACAGTTTATTTTATGAATCATATTTTTGGTGCTGTACCAAAAAAAACCCAAGTCACACCCCAGGTTATTGAGGTTTTCTCCTATGTTACCTTCTAGAATTTTTGTAGTTTTGCATTTGATATTTAGGTTGTATGATCAATTTGGAATTAATTTTTATGAAGGTTATAAGGTCTATATCTAGATGTATGATTGTGGTTGTCCAGTTGTTCCTGCACCATTTCTCAGAGAGACTATCTTTGTTCCATTTTATTGCTTTTGTTTCTTTGTCAAAGCTCAGTAGACTATACAGGAGTGGGAGGTGTTAGATGTGTGGTCATTATTATGTTGTGCTAAATATTTTCTACAATCACTTCAAGGTCTTCTTTGATGCATAGATTACTTAGAAGTATGGTATTTAATTTTAAAATATTAGGGATTATTTTATGTATCTTATCATTGTTTTCTAATTGAAGTCACTGTGGTCACAGATACCACACTGTGTAAGATATACTTTAAAATCTAATGATATTCATCCTGGCTGGTGTGGCTCAGTGGATTGACTGACAGCCTGTGAACTGAAAGGTTACTGGTTCAATTCCCAGTCAGGGCACATGCCTGGGTTGCAGGCCAGGTCCCCAGTTGGCAGCATAAGAGAGACTATCAGGTGTTGTATTTCTTGTGCATTGATGTTTCTTTCCTTCTCTTTTTCCCTCCCTTTCCTTTTTTCTAAAAGTAAATAAATAAAATCTTTAAGCATTATTTTTAAATCTAATCATACTCATTTTATGGCCCACCATATAGTCCTTCTGTTAGACATTTATGTTCATGAAAAATAATGTTTATTTTATAATAATTAGGTATTAGCATTCTGTAACTGTCAATTATGTCAACACTGGTGACAATGTTGTTCGCATATATATATATTAGATACATACAATTAAATGTATTGCAGTGACATTGGTTAATATATAAAATTACATAGGTTCCGAGTGTAGAATTCTGTGATACATCATCTGTGCACTGCATTGTGTCTGTACCGCGCGAAGTCAAATCTCCTTCCAGCACCATACACTTGACTGCCTTTACCCTGCACAATAAATACCCTTTGCTATTAGGTTCATGTACATTTAGGATTGTTACGTCTTCTGAAGAATTTATTATTATTTTTCATTTTCTTATTTCTCTCTTTATATCTGCCATTATTCTTCTTCTCGGGGGATTTTGTGTGACATTATTATGGCCCAAACATTTATTATTCACATGTCATACCATTTTTATTCTTTACCCTGAACCTACTTGGGTGTCATCACTGTTCCCGTCCCAGTAGGCGGACTCTGAGGTAGGGAGAGAGGGTGCCCGGAGTTGGCTGGGTTGTGCTGTCAGTGGGAGTCACTTTTGGGAAGAGGAAGGAAGCATAATTGGACTGGGAGGCATTGATCTTCAGTGCAATTGCAACAGAAGTCTCAGCTGACCTTATGGGGGGGCTCTGGACTCCTGTGACCCAGAGGGTACGGGGGCAGCCTTTCTAGCCTCTCATTGACTAGTCAGTAGTCAAAGGCTACATTCTTCTTTTTTTCTTTTCATTGTTATATTTTTCCCCATTTTTATTCAAGTACAATTGTTGAAAGCTACTTTCTGAAAGGATGTGATCTCAAGTAGAGGAATCTCTTTAGTTGAGGGCAAGTCTTAGAAAGGAATTCGGTTGAGAGCTGCCAGTTGGTAACAACTCCGCAGCAGGAGGAATGATTTTTTCAGTTGTAGGCTGAGGTCTGGGCAGCCCACCACTGCATCACAGTGTGCTTGTGTTCAAAATCCTTCCGGGGAAGATCCCCAAAAGGTGTGTCTTGGTTACTAAGCCAATATTACAATGTTTGGCTTTTTTTTGGAGTGCTTAGTCTATTGATACTTACTGTAATCTTTGGTTCATTGTGTTTGAGTGTACTATCTTGTTATGTGTTTTCTGTTTTTTATGTATGTTCTCTCTTTTTTCCTGGTTTCTTTGAGATTAATCACATTTTTAAAAATGTTTCAGTTATTCTATTGACATTTTGTTATACTTATTTCTATTTTCTATTAATATTTAATGGTAAGTATTGCTTAATGTATCCTAAACTTGCTTTTTATCTAAGTTTATTGTATCACCTCATGCCAAATGAAAGATTCTTAAAAGAATATATTTTTGTGCTGTTGTCATGTATAGTACTTCTATAACATTTTATAAATTACATAATACAGTGTTAACTTTTTTGCTTCATTTCTCTGTATTTCTTGAATAAAGAGAAGAATAAAAGATAATCTTCCATAGAAAGAGACTGTGGCCAACGTCTACCTTTCTATCAATCTTTATTTCTTCCTGTAGATCTGAGTTTTTATCCAGTTACAAATAACAAATTATGGGGCTTAAGTACTATGGAAGCTTTATTTATTAATGTTTAATGGACTGGCCTATTCTCCAGATTAACCAAAAGTCATAGCAGTTGGTTCCAGTTCTTATTATTGTGAGATCGCATCCATGCTCAGTAGAATATGTATGTGGTTTATTAAGAAATCATTGCCAAAATTTCAACTCTGGCTCTTTGCTTCTGGCTCTAACAGGTCTATGGAAATGCAGGACCTAGCAAGTCCTCACCCTCTTGTTGGAGGCGGTGAAACTCCCGGTAGCTCCAAACTGGAGAAAGCTAACCTCAGCAGCACATCAGTCACCACAAATGGGACAGGAGGCAAGTGTACAACCTTGAAGACATGCAGCTCACATTTTAATGTTTGTTGCGATTTCATGTGTTAGGCATCTGCTAATAAATAAATATCTCATTAGCAATAACATAATCAGCATTATATGCAAAGAATATATAATTAATGGGTTATTTATTGTTCTGTTCGTTTTCTTGAAATTTTGGTCCACCTCTAAAACTGGAAACATTGAGAAAGAATAGACAGATCTGGGAAACATTTCGAAGACCTTTACTGGGGATTCCTGTTTTCATTTGCCCTTGTCAATATTTTTTAAATGTAGAAAATGTAGCCAAAGGATTTGCACTGATTCTTACAAAAAATGAAGATGAAGAGAAGAAATTATCTTATTTTTCAGTTTTATTTTTAATTGTGTAGGAGAAAAACTACCCCACAATTTTTCTTAAAATATATTTTTCTTAAAAATAATTTTGAAAGTAGAAAAATCCATATCTGCTGCAATTTCTTTTCAAAGAGAATAATATCTAGCATGTATTTAAAATAGAATGGAGTTTTTTCCAAATGCCTTCTTGTTTGATTAACCCATAATTATTCCACAGCATATGCCAACAGTAACAGTTGTTTCAAATATTTTTCCTTATTGTTATTAAAAAATGCATTCAACTTGCCAGAAAACATAATTTTATTTTAGCATTAGAATATATAGACTACACATATATACACATATATGTATATCTGCATTTTTAATTATTCACAATGATTTTGAAGTTTTGTAGATCTAGTTGTTTTATTCACTAAATAAGAAATTACATGAAATTTGCTTTAACTTATAAATTTCATATTACTATATATCAGCATTTGCCACATCATATTTTCTTTTAAATTTTCAATAAATACTTATGAAATTTATCACCTCTTTTCATTTATTTTAGAATAACTGTGCAATCTAAAATTTCCTTTGTAAATTTGTGTGTATTGCAACCTGCCTGTATTTAATAATGTTTTACACCAAACCCTTTGTAGATTAACATTTTTCTTGTTTATAATGTTTATTTGTCTCTAAACATGCATCTCTTTCAGCTAATTAATTATAGGATTGCAAATTTATAAGATTGTTTAGTAATGACTTCTGGAGTAAAAACATTAATATTTAAAACTTAACTTGGTGCAAACCATAAGATTTGTAAAGAACTCGTGCATTCTGGAATCAGACCTTGGAGTTCACTAATCATCACACATACCTATTTAACTGAACTGAAACAGATCTGATGAACTGAAATGTGAAAGTCGTACCATGCAGTTATAATTTTTGGCCAAAGGTCAGAAGCCAGGGCGAGCTTTGAAGACTCTTCCTGTACACTGAGCAGGCATTCAGACAATGAACCCTGTGCTGTTCCTGTTCTCAGGGGACAACATGACTGTTTTAAACACTGCAGACTGGTTGCTGAGTTGCAACACCCCCTCCTCTGCAACAAGTATGAAAGATGATGGTACACTGCATGTGTTTGGGTGTGTGCATTGGCCCTTCTGGTTTGCTTTCTGTTGCTGTTTCTGTGTTTGCACCCTTCTTTTCTGTGTCTAGGACTTGTAAAGAAAATGGGGCAATGAACATGTCTTTTAGTTGTTTATTGATAACAGTGGGCTGTGGTTTTCATATCGACTAGTATTCTCATCTTAGATTCATTACATCAGTAGCATTCTTTTCTTAGATTCTTCGTAATTGTGCAAAAATGGGTGCTTTTACTATTTTTCTAACTATATATCAATTTATTAACTGGTAATTGAACACAACAGTCATGTCAATCAGAACATTTGAAGGAGATAGTGCACACACACATACAAACTCCATTATCTTTATATTCTATGAATTTTCATAATTTAAAGTGACTTTTTTAACATTGCAAGTCATATTAGAGACTTTATTAAATATTCCAATTGAGGTACTTAAAGTAACATTAATATTTTAAATCCTATCATTTAAAAATCATCAGTGATGAGAGCCATATATGTAAAATTATAAATTAATATTGTTTCCTAAAATGTTTTGAACTATATTTACTACATTCACATATGCAGTAGATATTAAAGTATAGACAAGCTTTTCCTAAATCAAAAGTCAATACACTATCAAAATTAAAACATAAAAACGAAACCATAACACTGTTGGTGGAACCACCCAACTTTAAGATTAAAACGAAGAGCTCACTGTCTGTCAGAAACGTGCATTACAAAAATGAGCAGTTGGAGGGGACACAGTCTGCCTGGGCCTTGCTGTACCTCAGACTGGATTAGACTAGATGGCCAGTGAAGGAAGAACACGCCATTGTGCCTGTTACTAGATATTTATAGTTTTAGTTTCAAAATTTTTTCAATTCCACACTTAAAATACATATTGCCAGAATTTAGTTCCTCTTAATTCTAATTCATGGGTCTTTTTCTATAAAGAGCCAGGTAGTGAATATTTTAGGTTTTTATAGGTCACACTGCCTCTGTCTCCTCTACTCAGTAATGCCATCATAGCTCACAAGTGGCCATAGGCAATACATAAATGAATTAATGTGGTTAAGTTCCAACAGAACTTTAGTTCAGGATCCTGACATTTAAACTTTATATAATTTTTCAACTGTCACAAAATATTCCAAATTTGATCACTTTTAAAAACCTTGAAAATGTAAAAAATATTTCTAGCTCACTGGCTATTGTTCTGTTCTAAAGTAGTACTAATATCACAAAGGCAACTTTACAACAGTAAGTGTATATATTGAATATTTAGTAATTCATATCTAATCTTAACCGGAAACCTTTTTATGAGTGTTACGCATCCAGCTTTTCTGGTTCTTATTGTTAATATTGAGCATCATGTGGTCACATGGGAAGAACAAGGACCTGTGCGTCAGGGAGACCCTGAACCTGCCTCTTGGCGCTGCACTTCTTAGCTGTGTCACCTGGAACAAGTTACTGAACCTTTCTGAGCTTCGATTTCTGTCTACAAAAGAAGCTTGATAACCTTTCCCTGGCAAGGATTTTTGTCTTAAATTAGATAATGTATGTAAGTTGCTTAGTAATAAGTAACCAGAATATTGCCTTCTTTAATTAATAATTTAGTCATAATTAGGCAACAAGTTCTTGAAGAAAATATAAACATGGATTCTTCTGCATTTAAAATATGTTAATTGGCCACAGAAGGCAAACTTTTAGTAACAAAATGTTAAGTATGCTTTGATTATTTTTTATTTTTATTCTGTTGTCCTCACTCAAGGACATCTTCTTACTGTTTTTTTTTCTTTTTTGAGAAGGAGGAAGAAGAAGAGCGAAACATCAATGTAATATAGAAACATTGATCAGTTGCCTCTCATAGGCTTCCCTCCTGGGGATCAAACCCACAACCCAGGCATGTGGCCTGACTGGCAATTGGACTTGCAGCCCTTATGGTGCATGGAACAATACTCCAACCAGCGGAGCCACACTGGCTAGGGCCATACTTTGATTTTTAATGACATAGTCTCTGTGGTATATTGATATGAAATTTTTAATTCTTTTAATTAATTTTATGTGAGATGTTTATAACATAAACTAAACACTTAGTGCATAATCTCTCCAATTGAGAATAAGCTATTTTATTTTAATCCTGGGTTTTATTGTTGCTAATAGAATAAAATTTTTATAATAAAAAAGCAAAAACTTATTTTGTGTCTTTTTAAGAACTTTACATTAACTTTGAGATTTTAAAAAATGTAATTTTAATTATATAATTTATGCTGATATGAATGAGTTGATAGAATTACCTTAATAACCTACCATAATGCATTTTCTATTTAAATATATTACATTATTACTTTAAAATGTTTTATTGCCTTAATCCTAATTATTTAATTGCATCTGCAGATTTATATTGGTACCTAGATTTTCCTGTCAAATGTTTATCACATATAAAATTCTTAAAATGTAGAGCTATTAATAAGAATAGTGTAAATGTAATCATGCTTTAGCATTTAGATCAGTGATCAACAAACTTCTTAGGCAAAGGGTCAGATAGCAAGTATCTTAGGCTTTGCAGGCCATGTGGTCTCTGTTGTAACTAACTATTCAGCTTGGCTGTCGTTGCACAAAAGTAGCCATAGACAATGTGTGAATGATTGAACTTGGCTGTGTTCAAATAAAACTTGATATGTGAACACTGAAATTTGACTTTTATAAAATTTTACATCACAAAAGTATTATTCTTTTGATATTTTCAACTATTTAAAAATATAAGTCATTCTTAACTCATGGGCTATTCAAAAACAGGCCACAAAGCAGATTTGGCACATGGGTTACAGTTTGCCAACCCCATATGTATATGTATATATACATATATATATACATATGCATGCACACATGTATATAAATATGTGTAGTATGTATACATGCACACAGTATAGATGAAATATGCATAAATCATGAATATGCATATTCATGCATATAAATTAATGCCAATTACATGAAAGTTAATTCTAGATACAAGAAATATTTTAATTTATTTAATGATGTCATATTTATGATTAGTTATACTTCATAAACAAAATACTTAGATCTATTGCAAGTGCTTAGGATGGGGTATAAAAGTGAATTTTCACTTTCTCAATTAAAATGTGGCAAGTTCCTATTATATGCCAGGCTCTGTGCTAGCAAATGGAAACCCAGGGACCTGTAGAACACAGTACTGGCCATTAAGGGAGCAACAGTCCAGCAGAGGAAAAGAGACAAGAAGATAATGAGTGCATAGTGTTTTCAGGGCGGGTGCACAGTAGAGGGAAGGAATATTTTATTCTACATGAAGATTAAGAAAATACTTGAAAGTGATTTGGGGAAACCAAAATTAGATATTCTGATCAGGTTTACAGTGTTTTCTATACAGGGGTAGGCAAAAATAGGTTAATGATAATAAATATCATATTTAGCAAATGAATAATACAAGACTAAACTCTGTGTTTTGCATCCTCACAATTGTAAACCTACTTTTGCCCATCCTTGTATTTAAAGTCTATATATCATGAAAAAGAATCTTCCAGAATATTTACTGTATCAATGATTGACTCACACATGGTGAATTTGTTCCTGAATGTTATATACATGTGCCATAGAGCCACTTGCTATGGTGGCTTTATACTTTCGAGATTTGCTTTTTGGAATGAGAGCCATAAATTGCTTCATCAAAATATTTCACAATTAAGTACCTTATGGGTATTGAGGAATGAAAGATACCTGGAGCTCATAGGTGTCTGAGTGAATCTATTGATTTAGAGAAACATAAATCACAGGCTGTAGTGACCATTAAAACTGGCAGGCAGTACTTACTGTTCCCCTGCAGTGGTGCAAATTGTATCCTTCCTCATCTAACTCCTTCTGAAACTCTTTGTAAAACCTTTACTGTCAAAAGTTGCTATGTTTAATTTTATGGTTCAGAAAGGAGTGTATTTGGAATTACATATATATACTCTTTGAAGTGGGCACCGGTTTAGAGGCAGATTTCTGAATATGAAATGTAAAATGTAAATCTTGGGTCACCCTTTTCAAGGGTTAAGCTAGCCATTGCAGCAAACGAACATGAACGTTGTCACAATAATAAAACAGAATTTCTCCAAAAACTGTACACAATAATGTTATGCCTGAGTGCTAAAGATAAACTGAAGGGACAAGACTAAATTTGTTCTGATAATGTTATGCCTGAGTGCTCAAGATAAACTGAAGACACAAGATTAAATTTGTTCTGAATATATTTGTATGAGGATATGGATGAAGGTTGGGATGTGGAGAGAGGAAGTCAGTGATTTAGCAACCATAACTAATAATCATTGACAATAATCGTTGTCACAGCTGACAATAATCATTGCTTTACATACAATCTTGATTTAATCTGTAGATTAGTTTTAAAAGTAAAAAAATTTAATATATTAATTTGACCCTTTAAAAAACTATTAGGCTCTGATAGAAACAGCCAAATGGCAATTGGATTACTAGTCGGGAGAGGGACCAAAGAATTTACTTATTTCTTGAAGTAATGCTTCTGTACAAAGGGCTGTATATAGTTTTTTAATTTTACTTTTATGGAAATGAACCCTTATTTTGAGCATTTAGAAAACTACAGAACTTATTAACCTAGGACATTACAATATAATTGCTGCTTTTGAAATCAAAACATTTGTTTGTAAGTTTGAATTTTGTTGAAAATATGACACTGTTCTCCTATAGAAGGTTATTTTTACCATTTTATAGCATGTAATGGTATCCAGCACAGCTCTCAAAATAAGTTTAAAGTCCTATTTAACTTCTGTGTCATATTAAGACAAATAAAATACAGTTAGAAAAAATTCATTGGAACATGGCATAAATAGACACTGGTAACCATTCGGGATGAGGATTTTTACAAATCTTAGAAAATAGTAACATGCATAAAATTGATGAACATTTTTCTAATAGTGCTTTGCACCTAATTTTAAAAAACTTCCTGACCTTAGAAAAGCATATAATAAATCTAACTTAAAGTAGAAAACAATAGCAAGACAAAAGACATTATAATACATTTCAAATATATTTAGACCTTTGATTAAATTAACTTCTACTTTTCAAGTTTTAATTATAATTGTTATAATTTTTACGTTATATTAGTTACTTGTTTTTTAAATAGTAAGATACTTTTTTGTATTTTAACATCTTTTTAATAAATCAACCAATCATATGAATAATGCCCATATCAATTTTCTACCTGAATTTTCTGTTCCTAAAGAAAACAAATTATTATTAATAAATATTCCTTTCTTTCTTTATAAAATCAGACCAAAATAACTTTGCATCTTACCTGGGGTTCAAGAAATGTTTGTTGATGCTCACCGAATGTGAAAACAATTTGTTTTCTGTAGCAGCATAACTGATTCCCCCATTCCCTCTTGTTTTACTTTTACCTGTATATGAAAAATAAACTTGCATTAATGTGTAGCTTTTTTCTCCAAAGGTTGAATTATTCATTTGCTGAGTTATCACTTTAAAATCCATGCATTTTAGTACACTGAACACATCTTGATATTTATGCTTTTCTTCATATATTTTCTAGGGATGACTTTTCTGAGTAAAGTGAATTTTCTTTGTCTTTGACTGAATGCAGACCTTTAAAATTTTAATGAGATGTTTCCAGTGTAATGAATACAACCAGGAACTCTCACCCTTCTTTTTTCTCCCTTTGTTTTTTGACCACCTGAACTTTCAAATTGAGGAGATTATAATCAACATCAATACTATACTTCTGAAATCAAGCCTCAAAGTTGCTATTCAAAGTATATAACAAAACTAAACTTGACATCTGGCTTCTCAACTTTTTTTAGGCACAGGTCTCATTCTGCTCTCCTCCCGCCAATGCACAAGTGACCTATATATTACTATTAGCCTAACTAAATGTACTTTACAATTGTGTTCGTAGATTTAGGTAAGTTTAAGTAGAAATTCGGCCACAATTAGAATTTGGAAGTTCCGAGAATCTTTCTCTTGTCTTGGCTTGCTGAATGCTTTGAACTATGTCTTTCTGTCATAAATGTCAGGAGTGAAATGTGGACACTGCATCCCAGAGAGCCTTTATGCCCACCTAGACCACACTCTGGGTCATCTTTACACAGATACAGATGAGAGGAATCCGTGGCTAGTTGGGTTGGTGCTGCCTGCAAAGGCAGTATGGTCTGGAGTTTGGATTCTGCAACTGTACCACCGGGTCTCAAATTCCAGTGCTTCCAAGCTCTGTGACTGTAGGCAAGTTATTTAACCTCTTTGTACCTCCTTGTTTCCATATCTGAAAAATGAAAATGATAGTATTACCGACCTCATCTGATTGTCACGAGGAGCAAATGAGTTAATGTTTATAAAGCACAGCAGGGGCACCTGGAGTGTATTAAGTGCCTTCTTTTAAGTGTGTGCTGGTATTATCTGCTTTCCAACTTGCTACTTCTTTTTGTCTTCTGAAATATTTCATGAGGAAGAAATGGAAAATATACTTTATTAGCCTATTCCCAGGTTCGCAGTTTTCATTATTAACAAAGTGTGCCTAATTACTTCATCTAAAAAATAACCCCTTTCTTCTCACTCTCTGAGCCATTGTAAAGAGCCACTGCCCTGAGCATCAGCCGTTTTCCTTCCTGAAGACTGCCTCTTACGGCGGCGGAGAGAGCCTGGATTGAGAGCTAAAGGCCTGCGTCTGACCTTAGCTCTCTCGTCCCCTGCAGTGGAAAAGTCACTCAGCCTACACAAACGTTCTCCTCATGTGTAAAGTAGATATAGTGGTTCACATCAATCAAGGTTGTTTTAAGGATTAGTTAAATGTAAATAATCTAGCACATAGGATGCTCTCCATAAATAATTACATAGTAGTAAATAAGTTTGGAGTGGTGAGTTTAAATAGTGACCAGCTATAAGCATAATATGGACTGCTATACAAATTACTACTAAAAAGTAGTAACCACAGTGTATTATTTATCATTATACAAATACGTAGACACTGCTCCTCAGAGTATTGCTGCTGTTGAAAGGGGGGCCAACCTTAAACTTCCCTTTTGCTAGGAGAAGTAATCCAAGTTTCTTTATTCCATCTTTCCAACCTGTTAGAGTTCTCGGAACCTTCCAGCAAATCTTCATGACATTACTGAATCTTGGGTACTAAATTAACCCCAGAGCCCACAAAGGGAAGGTCCAGAAAACCGTGCTCCTGTGGGAAGAGAGCGTAACCATACCCGCACGTTTCTCCACTAATTCACTGCTTTTCTAACAGAGTAACCTTGCCGACTTGTTCTGTTGGTGGGTCCGCTCTGGCCCGCCGCTCTTTCCCTCGTATCTGTTCATGGTTGGCTAGTCTTCAGTTTTCTTCTTTATAGTTTCTGCTTGCTTCTGAGTGACTTAACTGTATCATTCCGGGAAACAGAAGAGGTGTTAAGTAGAAAATAATTCAGCGTATTCCCTTGCTGCTGGGATATATGTAGCAGAGCTGTGCCCACAAAGGGAAAATATGGTGTGACAAAATGAGCAGAGGCTGTTTCACGCCCACCCCCAGCCCACGCACATTGAGTAAGGACAGCGACGTGTGCCAGGCCGCAACACTGCCAAGTGAGGATTTGACTAAAACGCACCACCTCAAAGTAGGAGCAACATACTAAAGAGTTTTCAAAAGATATACTTATTGCTGAAGAATCATCTCTTATTCTAGGATTCTCTCTATGGCTCACTAAAAATCATTCCGCCATTAAAATAAAAAGCCCAACACCTTACGCATAGCTCTTTAGTCTCAAAAGCAAAAAAATTATTGAGTGCCTAATTTTTCACCCGACACATGAATACACCCCTGGTTTCTGTACTTTAATATCCCCCATTGCACTCTAGAGCAATCTTTTTTAAAACAATATCTTCTTGAAGAAGAATAAGCTGGCTTATAAGCTAGTACATCTCTTTGTTATGTATGTTTTGGATCAAACGTCCTGAAGACTGACTGATGGTTCCTCCTTTTTTCTTTTGTCTTTTGACTGTAACATCAGAGTGTGCTTTAGGTGGGTTAAAAAAGCAAAGCGTGTAGTGCTGTTTCAACTTTTGAAGGTTGGCTGCCTTTAAAAGTCGGATTCAAGAGAGCTAGCTTAGCCAGGGGGTTTTTAGATTAAATTCTCTACAAATGCATGTCCATTTAAAAGCTAAATTAACACAGTTCTCTTCATGGACTTCTCAAGTTCTCTCTTGCATGCCCATGGTAGCTAGAAAATCCACTGAGTAGAACAGTCAGCATCTTTGATATCAATTTAGAAATAAAACTCACATGTACTTATTCTTCTACATAGTGTCTCTCCTTGCAGTCAAAACAGAGCCTTTGAACAGCAGTGAAACCACAACCACGACTGGAGATGGAGCGCTTGACACTTTTACTGGGTCAGGTAAAGCCTTAAGCTCGTGTGTTGTTACGTACACATAATTCTCCTAGTGAGTGAGCAGCATAAACACCAAAGCTGTTAGCACTTGGGGTTTTATAAACTTAGCAATAAATTTACTTTTTTGAGAATTGATTGTCATGAAACTATGCATTTTTAGAAATTATATTTGGAATCATATTGCTAAATATTTTTTAGTTGACAGCAAACCAATCCCCCTGATTTTTTTATTAGAAATAAGCAGAGCTGGCTTCCTTTGTCATTGTTTTACACAGTGCTGAATTTAATAATTAGGTTGTAATAGCTGAATATAATAATTAGGTTGTAATAGCTGCCTTTATTCCGTCAATTTCCTCGCTTAAGTGACATAAAAACTGCCTTTCTCTCAACATTTGAGATGAACTATCCATTTGATTCTTCTAAATAACCTTGTTTCCTCTCTGGGTTTAAAAAAGTCCTCCCGTATAAGCAGCTGAGTGACAAGTCTTAAGGTTAAGAGGCTGCAGGGGAGCACATGCTGGTTGCATTAGGACCCCGACTCTGAGAGTGCTACTTTCAGTCAAATGCTTCAAAGAGAACAACGGTGTGTCTTTAACATCAATCCTTCTTAAATACAAATACCTGATAACTCCCAGGTGGGCTCAGAGGGCACGCATTACGTTGACTTAAAGTTACAATATTTTGTTTGGTTTATTATCTGATGAGAGGATTCTTTTTTTTTTTTTAATGTGAGGAGGAATGTATACAGTAGAAAGGTGAACATTAAAACTTAGGGAAGTATTTGTGGTGATTAAATCTTAGTTCCGTTATTCTATTTGATTTTACATTTGCCCACATTCTCATGGTCAAAGATTTTTTGTGGGTAAGCTTCGTGTAAAGAGTTGAGGTGCTACAATAAAACATTCATCAGTTGAAAACAAAGAGTCGAGGTATGTCCTTGAGGATAATGTCATTATAGCATATATTGGATTTGTATAGATACAGATGGTCCTATCTCATGAGCTCACACTGATCGGGAGCACTTGTCATGTAGTCACATAAATATTAGTACTTCAAACAGAAAGACATACTACTTCATACACTCCACAGATGTGCTAATCTACATGTTTCTAGCAATTCACTTTCCTCCCAAGGGATAAATAGGTACCAACTAATTCCTGCATTCTTTATCACTTACCATAACACATGTAAACTTTCAACAAAGTAAATGCATATGAATATATCTCTAAGGAAAGGAATGGAATTAGTAAGTAATCGCCAACATAAACAGTAAATCACAAGTTAATTGAAAGCTAAATGACAGAATTATAGAATGTTAGCTCCAGAAGGAATTCTAGAGATCTCTGCTTCATTTTAAAGGCAAGAATACTGAGGCACTGAGAAGTTAGAGGTGGCTGAGGCTATACAGTCAAAGCTTCACAGGTGGGCTCTGGTATAAATCGTCTAGAACAGTATTCTGGTCTGTTCAGCAGTCCTCCCCATAATATGGAAAATGTAAAGATGAGAAAACAAATAGCTGTGAACAGTCATCCTATCTGAAATTCACTCATATATTTTTCACAAATAGTGTATTTTCTTTTAAGAATTCTCTAGGATTGTGTTGTCCAATAAAGTAGCCTCTAACCATATATGGCTATTTAAGTGTAAAATAATTAATATTTGGTACAAATAAAAACAAATTTCTAGTCACACTTAGTCACATTTCATGTGTTTAATAGCTGCATGTGTTTTTTTAATGGCCTTCCTGTTGGACAACTCAGACATAGAATATTTCCAGTACCACGGACCAAGCTCTTTAGGACAACAATGACTTAGGTCAGCAATTCTCAGTAGCAGCACTGTTTAAAAATCGGTGTATTTCTTATTGTGGGGTAGATGTCCTCTGCTTTGTAACATGTTTAGCAGCATCCCTATCATCTATCCCAGGAGGACAGTAGTACCCTCCACTTACAACAAGCGAAAATGTCTCCAGACATTTTAAATGTCCCCCGGAAAGCAAAATTCCTGCTCATTCCTCAACCTCGCCACCACCCCTACCTCATTGAGAGTCACTAATCTAAGAGGCCACAATGATAAGAATAAAACATTAAAATCACTTGATATCACTCTTTGAGAATCTATGTTTTTAAAAAATTTGTTTTAATTAACTTTCAGGAAATTTTGAAGACAAGCAATTTTGCTCAGTGTTATAGGTAGAAATCATGGGATATAATGAGTTCAGTGCTTTGGGTAACGTCTCTAGATTAACTAAAGGACAATGGGTAATAAAAGGAAAGTCTTTATGGTTTTCCAGAAATCATATTGGAGATTAGGCTGCCTTTGTAGCAAGTATCTTTACCTTGTTCATCATAATCTCAACTCACTTTAGTCAAATTTTGTCGTCAGTTATGTGCAGATTTATGTTAGAATAAAATGTAAAAATTTTAGTTAAGCACAAACTCTTCAAGTTTTATGTGAACATTCCAGTTTGCTGAGCCAAAGGTTTTATATTCTATTTAGAAAATGAATATATAGATACTACTATGAAAGTTTAAAGGTTGAGCTTTCATATTGCTATGGGTACATTAGTCTAATGATTTCTAGATTCACTCACTAGGGTGAAGAAGTAGTCTATAAATTCAGATTTGTGTTTACCCATATGGATTTTTCTGAAATAATTTTGCTCTTTAGTTTATTTAATAAAAGCTGCTATAGTGAATGTGTCTTTTCATTATTTGATGTGTCTTGAAAAAGCCTTGTGTTTTTACAATCTTGAAAATAACTAGTTAGTATAGTACAGGTCTTGAGTGTGCCAAAGTGAAGTTTTATAAATAAGAAACAAAAAAACGTGGAACTAAGCCTCATAAAACTATATTTTGGATAGAGTATTCACTAGTGTGATATTAGTGAATCAGACTGAATTTCCTGTGGAGTAACACTATCAGATGGTATATGATGTACATTCAGTGCCCGTGGTATAGTAAAAACCAGTCTTTTCTCATTGAGTTGATTTGAAAGTTTTAAACATCCTTTAACTTTTTAATAAATAAGTAGAAAATAAATGATTCACTGGTCAATTTTCAAGTATATATAGCAAGTTCACTTAAGTAATGGCTGCTGAAAATATCTAAAACAAAACACCTTAGTTATATTTAATGATTTTCAAAATTAATTCATAATAAATATTCTTGAAAATATACTTTCTGAACTGTTGCTATGGAAATTATAATATACTTTCAGACTCAGGGTTTATAGGCCAAATAGCATTTTAAATACATTAAATTCTACCTGTTTATGAAGCAATAGATCACAAGGGTACTTAATAGCATTTTGATATAGAAAAATCTCATGTTTCATAAAATAGTTAGCAAACTAAGCCTATTTGTCACTTTTACAATTCTAAAAGTTTAGCTCCAGAATTATTATGAACAACTTAGAAAGGACATAGTACTTTGAAGTATAACTATGATTGATTAGACTAAACTAATTCCAGCGCTGCGTTGTGTACTACTTTAATCTTCCTGAAAAGTGAATGAACAGCAGATGGCCTAATAAAGACACTCTGTGTGCTTGCCCGGCATGGACTGGCTCTGAGGGGACCGCCTCAACACTTTAGAGCCCGTGCATTTGCAATACATCCGTCTTAGTGAAGGCAGATGGTTAAAGGAAAGAGTGACTTCCAAACTTTTGGATATATGCCAGTTTGGGGCTGCATGTTTGGATGAAATATTAACAGAACCCAACTTTCACCTCTATGCTCTTCTCAGAAAACTTCTATCTGTGATAGTTCAAAATATTTTTGTAAATAAGACTGCTACTGCATTTTGAAGTTATGTTTTTTAAGGGGGTGCATTATCACCCATGCATTCAATTATTACTAGAATATTTTGAGCTCTGCAATCTTAATTACTCATCTGATTGTTAAAAGGAAGAAAATAGAAAATTATAGCATTTGCCAATCTGAATATGAGGTTGGAATGTCACATTTTTCTTAATTTTTGTTCATTCTATTATAATAAATAGAATGGGGGAAGGGCAATACATTGCCATCGTAATTGGAATATAAAACATAAAGTTTGCTAATTTAAAAAATTTATCTTTATATCATGAAAGACTAATCAACATTTATTCATAGAATATTAATAGGTAAGAAGATGCTACTAATTTGAGAAAATGGAAGAATGGGGGAGAGGAATGGTTTTTAAGAATTTATTTCATGCTCATAGAATAAACTTGAAATGGTTCAATTAGAAAAAAATGTTTGGGCATCTGTTTCTCTTTAGAAAATGAATTCTTTTTTGAAAATCAGTGAATTTTTAGAAACGTTTTTAACATGATAATTTTTAAAAATTTGTTCCGTACGCTCTAGTGAAATATATTTATGAAGCAACTTTTTTGCACTTTTTGTGTGTTTTTTTACAGTAATAACAAGTAGTGGCTACAGTCCCAGATCAGCACATCAATATTCCTCACAGCTCTATCCTTCCAAGTAAGTGGTCAGTAGATTCTTTCAGATTTGTTAGAAGAATTTTCTGGAATTATCTTTATTAATCTGTATTCATACAATGTAGCAACTTTAAATTGCTACAAATATCCTGTACAAATCTAGAAATACAGATACACGCACTTTTATCTGGACAGATAAATACTTTGGATATTTACATATTGAGGAAAACATCAAGTTCAAAACAGAACATACTGATTTTTTAGTGAAAATTCTAAAATGCTGACTTGTTTAAAGCAAATCTAAAAGTATTATATTTTATTCAAACATCACTTCATAATTTGTTTCATCATTACAGTGTTGTTTTGGATTTGTAGTCCTAAAAACATATTTTTGAAGACAGCACTTTATTATTTTTATAACTAAAGTAGTCAACTTATGGGGGAGAGTCATAAACATTTCAAGTTTAACTGTATTGATTGTATACCTTAATTTGGTGGCAATCAGCCAGATGGGTCAAGAGTTTGGTTCCCTGACTTATACACATTTAAATATTATTTTCTGTAGCAGCTAGAGTGCCTGTCCTTAAGAACAGGCAGGGGATTGGCTGTCCATTTGGGAACATTATCTAAAATGTGGCGTGATAAAAGAAATGGCATTCCATTTATTTTCAGGAAGCTGCCTACCTTTTCTTTTTAAGACTTTTTTAGTTTGATAAAAAAAATTTTTGGTAGGGTTTTTAATGACTTTTGTAGTCATTGCATAACATTAGGTCATACACATTAACTGGAAATATGCTCACCAGCATATTAATTAATTGGCCTGAGCTCCATTTTCCTCATGTACATATTAATTAGAATGCTATGTCTGGTGTAAACTAGAACGATAGACCTAGAAAACACTTTAGATATAATATCTAAACCACATTTCTCACTTTACAGGGAGATAGAGACTTAGGGGGTTAAATTATTTGTCCGAGGTTACTCTACTGGTTTGTAGCAGAGTCCAGGCTCCTGACATGAACTCACATCCTTTCCTGTGTCGTTAAAATTATATTGTGGATAAAGAAGATTACTTCCTGACTATTATAAGGTTTCACTGAATCTAAGCTGTCTGAATTAATATGCAGTCTTTGTTGCCACAGTAATGCTATTTTTCTGATATTTAGGCCCTATCCACACATTCTTTCTACACCAGCAGCTCAAACAATGTCTGCCTATGCGGGCCAGACTCAGTATTCGGGAATGCAGCAGCCGGCGGTCTACACGGCATACTCACAGACAGGACAGCCCTACAGCCTGCCCACTTACGGTATTTCACACCTTCTCTCCTCTCCTTCTTTGGTTATCAGCAGGTAATCCTGCTGGCTAGTAGTTGTGTATTCTAATATGAGATACAACTCAGAAGTGAGATCATTTAGTGATTGAATGCATTTTCCGAACAGACTTGGGTGTGATGTTGCCAGGCATCAAGACAGAGAGTGGACTTCCACAAACTCAGTCTCCATTACAGAGCGGGTGCCTCAGTTACAGCCCAGGGTTCTCCACCCCGCAGCCGGGCCAGACACCTTATTCTTACCAGATGCCAGGTAAGTAGCCTCACAGGAGGCATGTTACATGAGAACCGGTTCTTTGAATGAGGCTCCTTGACTTCAGACTAGAATGCTGCAGTCATGAAGATGCTTTTAAATGGCAATCCTCTACTCACATGATTCCATCAGAATAGAAACATGATGAAAACTGTTGAATATACATCAAGATATATGATCCATACCCAATTTAAATACTTAAGTTTAAGTTGCGTAAAATTGGTAGTAAACCCATTCCAGCAAAACAACCTCCGAGCCAGTCACCATGCCAGCAGTCCCATGTTTAGCGTCTACTTAAGTGATCTCAAAGGTTCATGACCAAAACCACTATTTACTTGACAGAATTTCTGAAGTAGGCAGTGCCGGTTTGATTCCATTTAAGTTGAGTTAGCACTTTTCTAAGTCCCTTTCATCACTGAACGAGGATTTTTTGTCCATCCCTAAAATATCTCGCCCCTACAGATACTACATTTCTTAATATGAATACTTACATAATTTGTACCACCTCCCAAATCCTCCATATATGGTCATTTTTTAAAATCTTCCCTCTTGTTTTAGACTCCAATTAGAAATTCTTTTTTAGTCATTGTATACCAGTTGCAGAAAAACAAATAGTGATGTAATAAAAAAATTAAAAGCTTGTTCCTGTCTCTCATTTTGTCTATATTGGTATAGTCACTGATTTGGGGCTATATCAGCATGTTTAAGGAATTAGAATTGACATTTGAGTCAGTTGACTAAAATGAGATGATGACTGTGACCTTTACAGCTGGGACAGCAGGTCCTCCCTCACTGGGCGTGTAGGTAGAAGCATGCTTGCATACGTGCTACAGCCAGTGAAGCCACACGGCTGCGAACCATGTGCGAGAGACCGTGAAGACAGTTTCCTTTAGTCCCCCGAATACTTTCCTATTGGATGTTCCCAGTCAAGTCATTTTGCATTGATGACATAATACTATTCAGCCATTGGTAAAATAATCAGCTGCCTCAATAATTTTTCATTTTACTCCTTAACAAGTACATTCCACTCAGCGTAATACTAAGCAAATAAGCCAGGTGGTGAAAGACAATACCATATGATCTCATCTTTAACTGGAACCTAATCAACAAAACAAACAAGCAAGCAAAATATAACCAGAGACACTGAAATTAAGAACAAAGGGACAGTAACCAGAGGGGAGGCGGGAGGGGATAATGGGAGGAAAAGGGTGAAGGGTTTTCAGGAACAACTATAAAGGACACATGGACAAAAACAAGGTAGGGAGTGGAACCATAGGAGGGAGGTGGGGATGGCTAGGGTGGAGGGAAGAGGTGGGAGGAAAAGGTAGAAAACAACAACAGTAAAATTCAAAAGTGCTTAATAAAAATAAAATATAAATGCAAAAATCAAAAATAGAGAAATAAAAGCTAAAATATTTTTAAAACAAGTACATTCCAAAAGAACATATTTTTAAGCAAATCTGTAAATTAATAGTTCACTTGTTTTTACCCTAATTTAAAAAATCATTGAATAAATTGCTGATTGAATAGTAAATTTTAGAAGGCCCTCAAATCTGAGACTATTGAACTATCAGCCCTGTGAGTCTGAGCCCTAGCTCCTAGCACTTTTTGTTCTAAGGGAAGGACAGAGGAATGAAAAGACAGGCTGTTGCAAGCACCACTTAATTCTAAGTGGGTTCTGTGTGTTGATCTCTTAAGCTAACCCTGCCCCAATGTTTAACTCAGGTGATTTTTGTATGCAAATGCACTCGATATGACCACTTGAAAGTTCAGTAGTCTGGAAGTTCCAGTAGTGTGTAAGAAGTCTCAGTCTGTATAGTATTTTATTCTTTGAGTGCTTCTACACTTCTAGACACTCAAGCCTGGAAGGTTAACTGCAGTCCTTGTTGATGCTGTTCTAGATGGTATCTGTTGTTACAAGAGGGGCAGAGTTAAGCACATTGTCCTTATAAATCTCTCAATGTCAAATATCACTGTCTTAACAAAATCAAAGACATATTTATCTCACTGGGTTCTGAAAAGTGAAATATTTTTATTTTACAGTAAGTACTTTAACATGCAATTTTTTATTTACCTGTAGGTTCTAGTTTTGCACCATCATCTACTATTTATGCAAATAATTCAGTTTCCAATTCAACAAATTTCACCGGTTCACAACAGGTATTGTAGTTCTTTGTATTTATGCCTTTTATGTCTATTTCTGAATTTGGAGGAATAGTTTCAGTAGCAGATAGGTGCATAATCTCCCAGAATTGTGGGGATATGTGTAATTCTGTATATTTTAGGTATGCTCTTTGTTAAAGTTTTGCCCTTTAAACATTTAAGCTATGATTATTTAAATCATTTGGCATGGAATTATAAAATGTATTGCATATTTTCCTATAATCTTAAACTAGACATAATTTAGTTTCAGACTAAACAAAATAACTAAACATAATTTTATTTTTCTTGATAAAACAGTTTGTGAACATTAATTGATTGAACTATAATCAATATTGGATTGTGCTGTCAGTTTTAGTCTAAAATATCATGTTACTAAGTAAAATTCCTTTTGGACTACTGTTGTTTTTTATTTTTTATTTTTTTAGGTTACTAGGTAGTGTGATAGCATGAGGGAAAGAGTTACCCTGTTCTACTTGAGAGGATAAAAGATTCATAAAGGAGAGGAAAGATTTATATCATAAAACAGATCCAGTGCTCCCTGAATATTTAAATACAGTGGCCCCAATATAAACATAGCCTGTATTTTGGACTATAGACTGAACACCAATTTATTATTTTAGCAAATACTCATTGAGTACTTAATTCTGTATTAGGAACTCGTCTGAATTGAGGGAAATGAGGTCGGGGGTGGGGTGGATTGGACCTGATTCCTGTAAGCTCCTAGGAGCTTACAGCCTTCTGGGAGAAGCAAACAATAAACCAGTAAACACACATGTAAATATATAATTAGAAAGCATAAGGGAAAAGAACAGGTCCTACTAAAAATATTATTAGAAATCTAACTTGCACAGGGGTGATTTTGTGAAAGGCCTTGCAGTGAAACCGACATCTAGGCCAAGTCCTCTCAGGGCTGGGTGAGGAATGAGCCCAGGGGTGGCTCATGCATGGAACGTAGCCTGCACCAGGCCCCTGAGGGATGAGAAACGTGGTGTGTCTGCAGAGCGAAAGCAGGCTGGAGTTCAGTTTGTACTTGAGGGTCCCGTGGGGAGACATGTCTGAAGAGATGGGCGGGGCCCTGCCCACGTAGGGCCCTGTGGTGTATAGGAAGGAATTTTGATTCTATTCCAAGCCCAGCAGAAAGCTATGAAAGAATGTTGAGCAGGAGACTAGCATGGTGTGATTTATGTTTGGAAAAGATTACTCTGGCTTCAGGGACTTTGGAGGAAGCCAAAAATGGAAGCGAGGACACAAATTAGAAAACCTGTCCATTGGCTACCATCGGAAGTGAAGGTAGCTTGGACCAGGGTGACAACAGTGGAACTGAAGAGAAGTGAAGGTACTCTTCATTGAGTACTAAAAAGACATTACACTCACGGGAACCTGGTAGCCTGGACCTTTCCACTGTGTAAATTCATCCTCCTTAAGGCCATAGCCCAGAGCTTCAGTGCACAGGTGCTGCTGGTCAGGCTCTCTGGCTGCCAGTGTCTGCTCTGAAATTTGCTGGCTGTCTGACCTTGGGCAGATCATTTAAGCACTGTGTGCCTTTGTGCACTTCAATATAAAATGGAAATAATGGTAATGCTGAATAATAATAATGGTTGGGAGTATTCAATCACTACATCCACTGAAGGCTTTAGAACAGTACCTGACACAAAATAATCACTATGTAAATGTTTGTTTTTCCTGCTTTCCTCTGAAAAATGTGTTGCTATGAAATTTGTCCAAATACTGCTAAGGGCTTTTTTATTGGTTCATTGGTGATAATGGGGAACATCACATTTAGAAATTAACAGATAAATAGAATTTTAGTTTTCTGCCACACTACTTAATCCTTTTAGACAAGATTTGCTTATACACATATTTAATTTTACAGAGAATTTCCTTTTTGGGAAATCACATCAAATGTGGATCCTTATTCCCTTACCGACATGCAGTAGGAATGCCTAATCCTGACCAAGGCTGCGTCAGCATTAATAACGCTTTGGGCTAAAATACACTAGATATGTTAAACACCAATTATGGCAACAAATCTCTGTTCATTATATTAATATGTAAAAGGATTTTGAAGGATTATTTAGATCATTTTAAGCTTTTTAAAAATTTTTAGTAAAAAGCAAGTCAGAGGAGTTCATCCCATGCTTTTTTTTCCTCTGTAACAAATGAGGCAAATTAAATGTTTGAAAATCTCACTATTAAGTTAAGGCCTCAGGTGGCATGTGTCCTGTGAGAAACTGGGCAGGAAAGTTATTTTTTCATCTTCTTTCGTTTACTCTTTACCTCCAGCTAAGAAAGCAAAATTATTGTGATAAAAATCACAATAATGCAGATAGAGGTGTGCATGGAAGCTGAGAAGGGCAGCCATACCTGCTCTTTGCAAGTGATATTAGGAGCTGTATGAGAACAGATGCTGGGAATGTGAACTGATTTCCTTATGTTATTGCCTCTTCAAGTGCATAAGACCTGATGGTGTAAATCCTTGGAGAAATAACTGCAGGGCAAAGTGGAGCATATGTATCCTTTAGACAGATTAAAATGCGTGTCTTAGATCTGGTTTGCAAAATCAGCGGGGTAGTTCATGACAATGTGCATGCAGAAGGTGCCTGCAGAATAGTCTCCATTCATTCGGATCATCTCAAAGCTCTGGACTCCAAAACACACAGAGTCAAATATTAATCTTACCGACAGTGATAGCTTTTCTTTCAAGCTTTGAAACACATACATATCTTAATTACCGTTTCAGGATTATCCATCTTACACAGCCTTTGGCCAAAACCAGTATGCACAGTATTACTCAGCATCGACATATGGAGCGTATATGACATCAAATAACACAGCTGATGGCACGTCATCCTCAACCTCAACCTATCAGTTGCAGGAATCTCTCCCAGGACTGACTAGCCAACCAGGTACAGATCTTCATCCAGGTGAAATACTTTCATATGTTTTGCTGTGTCTAATAATATGGAGAAAATGGCCCTGGCCGGTGTGGCTCAGTTGGTTGGAGTGTCGTCCCATAACTGAAAGGTTGCGGGTTCGATTACCAGTCAGAGCACATGCCTGGGTCAGTCCCCAGTTGGGTGGCACCCAATCAATGCTGTTGTCTTGCATCACTGTTTCTCTCTCTCCCTTCCTCTCTCCCTTCAAAGCAATGAAAAATGGTCTCAGGTGAGGATCAATGAATAAATACACATCTGTGGAGAAAATGGACAGTTAGAACCAAAGCTGAAAGCTCCCAGACAATTATGCTGCTGCCTAATTGGTGCTAGTACACTGTATAAGATGAACTACTTCTGTCATTTCAGAAAATACTTTTTAGATTTGGTGCAGTTAGCAGGTTTTAGTTTTAAATGTCAGTGTACATATGAATATAAAAGGATGTATAAAGGTCAGTGGACCTTTCCCCAGGCTAAGTATTTTGTGAAGATCTTGACAGCCTAGAAAAGTTGTTAAATTAACTCCTTTGGATGTAACTAACCATATTCCCTTTATGCTTGAGAGACTGTGTAGTTCCTTCCTGTGTGAGTCATCAGTACCTCCAGTCAATGAGTGTTCCTGCATTCCTAGGATTTGTAGAATCATTGCTAGGCAGTCTAATATCTTTGTCTAATCAGCACATATTTAAAGTCTAATGTATTTTTTTGTTGTCTGAAACTTACTTGACTTCTTATTGGAATTGTATTTGCTGACACATATTTAACCCAGATAAAGTATTTGAAGTTAAAAGCAAGTTTAATGGAGAATCATCATAATCCCATGCAAAATTCCAGCAGGAGTTAGTGGAGAAATGATCAAGATGATTCTAAAATTTAAGGCAAAGAAACTAGAACATCCAGAATATTTTTGCAAAATAAGAATAAAGTTTGAGGGCTTACATTGCCTGATTTCAAGACTTGTAAAGTACAGTAATCAAGACAATGTGGTATTGGCAATGGAATAGAACAGACAATCCAGGAATAGACCAATATATACATATACTGGAAAATGGATTTTGGCAAAGGTGCAAAGGCAATTGGAGAATGAATACTTTTTCAAAAAATGGCACTAGAACAGTTGGACATGCATATACCAAAACAAAAACACAAAGAAAACACAAAAAACAACACATCAGAATTTTGACTCGTAACTCATACTATATGCAATACCTGTAAAAACTAGAACTGTAAAACTTCTAGAAGACATGGAGGAATCTTTGTGGTCATGGGTGATGTAAAGATTTTATAGATATGATAGATAATTTTAATATCTTATCAGATTGTTGAATTTAAAGAAGAAATTATTTCTACTTGTAACTATATTATTCTCTCTACCAAAATCATGACAACACACGTCTGGATTTTTAACAGATTCTGTGATCTCAGAACTTTAATCAAGGTACATTTAAATCTGATTTCGCCTTTTCAGATCTGACATACATGCAGAAAGTAAACACATTTACAGTTGTGAGATTTTTCTCTATTGTTGATGAAATGTGAGACATTTAGTTTAAGGGTATGAAAATTATTTTCCAATAACCAGCCCTGCACTTTGGAATTAAAGCAGAGGCCAAATAATTAAAAACACAGTTTTTCATAAATCTTTCACTGTTGACTTCTCCCATTTTTAAAATAGAAACATTCTTCACGTTTTATACAAGAGAGCTGGTTGTTTTGAGTTAGAGATAAGCCCTAAAGAAATAAGGTTGGATCTAACTATCTAAAGCATGAAAGGTACATTTATTCATTACTGTACTGATTAAAGGATAATTATTCAATCATGTGTAGTGTTGGCCCAAGAATATGCCTGAGGCAGTTGGTAATGACCGATGTTATTTGGAAATTGCAAATAGCATTCAGTTATTACTTTACCTTATTAGGTAGTTTGACAATGTTTTTAAAAGAAACATTACCAGGCTGATTAAGAACAGATATTTTAGTTCATTATCTTCATAAAGATCTCTCTTTGCTTTTAACATAAAGATTACCTTAAGTATATGTTATACTCTTGATTTGCATTCAGAAAGCTTGATGACTGATTACCACATTAGAGATATTTTTAGCTCCTCCTTTTTAAAATATTTTAAACATCTTTAAATTTTGATAGGATATAATTAGTGACTTGTAACAATATTATTCTTCACTCTGAGACTTTGGCAAACATTACAATACATTCGCTAATTAAACTTTACAAGTGCTTCAAAAAAAAAGTAAGGCATATAGTAAGATCACTTCACTCTTTGAAAAGATGCCAGTTTTTTTAGGCAGAACTCAGTGGACTTCCCACAGCTCCATGGCATTTCACTTCAGCATAGGAAGGAAAGCAAAGTGCTAATTCATTTGATCGCAAGAGGATTTAGATAGAAAGAACTGACCACAGTTAACCACTCTGCCAATCTGCATTTTCCCCACCTGCAGCATTGACGTACCCTAGTGCAATTACCTGAGTGAGATTTGGCAGCGGCTCTGGAATTGACAGCTTTCTCCTTTAAAAAAAAAAGGGGGGGGGGCGTCAACAAATGTTTAATGACCAGTTGAGCTCAAGTTACTGGTTTTACCCTTTACCAGAAAAAAGGATCGCATCTTCAAAAGATGCAGAGGTCAGAACCGTTCCACCTGGACAGTGGCTACAGGAGCCCGGATATGGCCTTGGCCCCTTCTGAACCTGCTCTTTTACTATAAAGTTCTTTTGAAGAATTTGTTGGCTCTCACAAATTGTATAAAGTCTCTATAACTCTGGATTACGTGTGTGATCTGGAAGGTCTGTTACTATTTGGGGAGGAAGTGTAGTCTAGTGGTTAAAGCAGGAGTTCTGGAATCACACCAGAATTCCACATACGAGCTGTTTTATCTGGGGAAGTCTCATCCCCCATGTCTTCAGTTTTCCCATTTTTAAAAGAGGGTAGTGAAAGACCAAATTCACTGGGTCAAAGAGAGGTTTATATCACAGGGATAGAGGTAGAGGTAGAATTAGGGGGAGGATAGAGTTAGGGACAGAGTTAGAGATAGAGATAAAGAACGTTTATAATAGGAGTGCTTAAAAATCAGTAAGAAAAAGATAACCTGACTTTTTTTAATGGGCAAGTTATATCATAAAAAGAAGATACCAAATGGGAAATGAAAATATAAAAACAGCATTTCACATCACTACTCATCAAGAGAATACTAATTAAATCTACAGTGAGATGCCACCATAACCCACAATGATGAATATAAAAGAGACTAGCAATCTCGAGAATTGGCTGGGATGTGGAGCAACTGCAGTTGTTGCTAGTAGGAGAGCGAGTCAATACAGCCACTTTAGAGAAAGGTGACCAGAGTCCGCTACACATGAATGTATGCCTTTCCTCTGACTCAGCAAGCCCTCTGCTCACATGAGTTAGAGGAATAGCAGTTTATGTCCATAAAGACAAGAACAAGAACATTTGCAGCAGCTTTATTCTTAACTGCCTAAAATTCTGAATAATCCGCATGTCCGTGAACAGAATGGATACAGATAGTGTACACGTATAATGAAGTTCTAGCCATATTAAGGGAAGAACAACTGTCTCAAGCTACAGATGTGAATCGGTCACACAGACATAATGAGCAGTAAATAAAGCCAAACATATTTCCATAAACATTGTTTAAAAAGAAGACAGTACATGGTAAATATGAAAGGTTTAATAAATGTGGAGGTACTCTTCTCAGTTCTTTAAAAAGCTATGCCCTACCTCCATCAACACACTTCCACTCATATTTTTTTCAAATTCTTAGAGCCCTTTTAAGATTTTTCAGTAACTTGGAATGAATCAGCGGCATCAAGCCCTGCTTTTATGGAAGCCCAGACACTTCCTGTGAACGGTCTTTTCCCTTCCTCCTCCTGCCCCTTTCACTTCCGTTCCTGTGATAGCCTTCCGCTCCCCATTCCTTGGAATTAGCTGAGTTGTTCTTGCCAAACTCTCACGTATCTAGTCAACCATCAACCACCCATAACTTTACAGTGACGTGGGGATTTTGTGCATTTTTGTCCTTTCAGCTCTTGGACTGTTGCAAGAAAAAAGCTGCCTTATGATAGTTGACACCTGAAAAATGATGTATAATAAATGGAAAGACAGGTTGTATGGAATGTCATCCCCCCAGAATTATTTTAAGCTTATTTAACAAGTGGGGGCTAATTTGAATCAGCATTTTATTTGAAAAAGAACATTTGATTTATAGGACATAATAACCTTAGGAAAATTCTGTTAAGAAAAACTAAAAATAGAAAAAAATTGTGTGTGCCATATTTTAGAAGTTGATGAGTGTTTAAATACCTAAAGCCTAATTAATGCAAGTAAGCTGAAACATGGTTTGCTATATGGCAGGCTACCACCATCCTCAGAACTAAAGAAATTTTTACTATGCTGTCGGCTCTCGCACGGATGATAGCAGAGTCACGTGCAGTGAACGGCACCAGCAATATTTTAAGAGCAGATAGTGTTTGGAGCAAACATTTGTTGTGATGCTGTCCCAACATGCACAGTGTTTCTCAAAGAAGATGTCATAACTGTTATAAACAATTACAAGTTAGCTGTGTAAAATTTGCTATTTATTTAGAACATCTCAGGGGAAAAAATTACCTAAATGTTTTCTAGTGTCTTCACATTTGATTATTTAGATAAATATCTGCTCAGCTGTCCTCATAATTATTTTACTTTAATTCATGATAAAGCATGATAGTCATAACGTCTTTAATGTTTAAAAATTGCATAACCTAAATGTAACATAGTTTGCTATCAGGCTCTCATAGAGTGTTTACTTCATGCATATGATTTAAAGCCAATTAAATATAAATCAGATCTATTTCAATTATTCAAAAAGGTAGCTGCTGTTGCCCATGCTTTATTATAAAAAACTGGGATTCAGAGAGATGGAGTAAAATATTTGCTGTCATAGGGTAAAACTGACTCTTGTTTCTCGTGAGGTGTTGCTGCACCTCTGTCTTAACCCAGCCCCCACCCCATACACAGGTTTGCCCCATTCAGCACTCCCTACCTCGAAAGGTGCTTCACTGTCAGTTTCAGACATGTCGGACTTTCAGGCATCTGTGGGGCATGCAGACACCAATTAAATACAAGTCTGAAACTTAACATGTAGCCTATGTTTGGGTCTTCACACAGAATGTGGTTAACCTGTGAGAGTGTTAGGTCACCCAGATGGTGTGGCATGAGGACAGTGATCAAAGGATGGGACTCTTAAACGTCAGCATGTAGGGAATGGCAGGAGGGAAAAGTCCATGTCTCTTAGGCAGAGAAGGACTGGTGAGGGAGAGTCTAGAACTAGGAGAGTGCAGGGTGTCAGCTGCCAAATAATGGTTCTGAGGATGTGCTGTTTAGGAGGATCCGAGCCAGCATGCAGATTCAGGAAGATAAGGATTAAATCTATTGCATTTGTCAATGAGGTAATTATTGGGGACTTTGCGTAAGAGCAGTTTTAGAGCCTGGGTGAACTGAAGCTAGATTATGACAAACTGGACCTCAGGAAGTGGAGAGAGATGTGCTGTCCAGTCCTGTGCTGCTGACCACATGTAGCAGTTGGACACTTGTGACCAGTACACAGTGAGACCTGCCGTGAGTGTAGACTCTACCCAGGACTCCGTGTGAAACACAGGTTATGTAAAACATGTCATTGATAAGTTTTATATTGATTACATGTTGAAATGAATATTTTGGATAAATTAGGTCAATTAACACACACAAATAAAGTTAATTTTACGTGTTTCTTTATATATATTTTTAATGAGGCTTGTGCAAATTTTAAATTGTATACGTGATTCCATTTGTGGCTCTCATTACATTTCTGTTGGACAGCACTAGCATGCACTATTCTTTTAAGAAGTGTCATTTAAAAAAAGAAAATGACAAGCAGACAGCGTCTAGATGGAAATTCAAGGTCAAAGGCAAGAGCTTCTAAACTTATCTGCAGCCCCAGAAAAGGAAGAGGTTGGAGGGCAGATGAGAGAGGGTTTGATTAATAGACAACAGAGCAAGATTCCCTACAAGGTGAGGTCGGGGAGTCAAGTTGGCAGGTGGAGGGAGGCATGGGATTGATCCACAAACATTTCACCCTCTGAGCTCTGTTGTGAGGAGACAAGAACAGATCTAAATTGAGATAAATATGTAGGTGGGGGGAAGAAACAAGACATTGAAGGCACATGGAGTATTAAAGGTGTTCGGGTGTAAGGGTTCACAGAAATGGAAAGTGGGATGGATTTGTCTGACCTACAAAAATTTCAACTGCATTAGGGTTTGGGAATATAAATCTTTACTTTTTTTGTCCTAAGGAGATTTCTGTTGTATAAGAATTTGTTATGAAATTAATAATGAAGACTCATACCTGATCTCAGAATGAAGTGCTCTCCATGATATAGGTTATGTTGTTTGTAGGAGAGTTTGACACGGTGCAGAGCCCCTCCACACCCATTAAAGACCTTGATGAGAGGACGTGTCGGAGTTCCGGGTCAAAGTCCCGAGGAAGAGGCCGCAAAAACAACCCCTCCCCACCGCCTGACAGCGACCTGGAGGTACACTGATTTATCCTCAGAGAGTTTTATTTTTATTGAATACATATTTTATGCTTACAGTCTCATAAAATTTAAAACTTTATAAATGTGAGTCTATATATATATACATATATTTGACCATCATAATGGCCAAATTGAAAGCAATAACAACTTAAAAATGATAATGATGTGCAAATTCTAGGTCTGAAATAATTGCATCTTTGGATCCACCTTGGCACAAACAGAAATTTTAAAAATAATGTCATTGCCTGTGGGGTCATTGTCTGAGAAGCACTTCCTTTGATAGCACTAAGGTAGTAAAAGCTATTTGTATGGGTCAAATAATTTGAAAGGTAAAGTTAATTTGTGTGAAAAGGAAACATTGTCTTATAAAAATAGGAAAAATTCCAATCATTTGATATAGGTTAAAATTTTTATATCTGTAAAAATTTTCATGTGTTATTTTTTTTCTGTTTGAAAACTCTTTTGAGATGTATCCACCTGAATCAGATTGATTTTTTTATTATAAAACATCAAAAGGAAGTATTCTTAACCATAACTTGTTACTTCTTAAACAACTGCATACTTCAATTAAGAAAGAACATTAAATTTCCAGAGTTAGTAAAGTTAAGTAATGGTCATCGCACCTCTTCATAAAAGATCATTCCCTTTACCTGAACAACAGTGGCGGATTCAAATGCATGCAGGAACTCGGCAGGTGATAACCAGTGAGTGGGTGAGCTGGGCTGGGAAGCCAGCCTATTGTGGGGAGCAGGGTGCATTCGCCCAATCCAAAGGGCCCACCCATCACTGCCATGTGCAATGCCAGCCAGCATTGCCACAAATTCTAGTTTCTCTGCTGCAGTCAGAACCCCGAAGTCTGTTGGAAGTCTCCTAATCTTGACAAGTTGACCAATAATTTGAAGTCTTTCACACAATGTACAGGCCAAACCACCCACCTGATAGTCTAAGCTGACTCAAAGAGTCCACACTTTGCTTTATCTATTTAGGGATTACTTATGAAGTCCTTTAAATACTTTTAAAATTTTAATTGTTTGCATGTATTACAGTATTATTTCATGAATCCATGAGGCATAAAAACTTTAAAAATAGCTTCAAGTTCACTTCTGTCATAAAATCCAAATGTGTCTTTTGGAGTACTAACTGCAATCAAATAGTTGGATGAACTGTTTCAAATTAGGCTATCTGATTTTTAAGCTTATTACATGTATCACTCTTGCTTTGCAAGGTATTACAGGGTTAGCTCTGGAAAGTCTGGAAGAAAATTAATGGAGGAGCGTAGGCTTCTCTAAAATTATTATATCCAATAACAAACTGAGATGTTTTCTACATCTAAAGAGATTGCTGCTTCCCTAGAACGGGGTCATTCTTTGATATTTGTCTTTTTCTTCAGCGTGTGTTTGTCTGGGACTTGGATGAAACCATCATTGTTTTTCACTCACTGCTCACAGGTTCTTACGCCCAGAAGTACGGCAAGGTAAGGAATCCAGCAAGTTGACCCCAGGAAACCTTTATAGGATTGTGTTTTGTTCAAGAATCAAGAGCCACTTAGAAATACACTTCAGTGTTTTTATTGCAGTCTGTCAAGTCTGCTCCTGGTTATTTCTTTCGAGTGGCCCTTTGTTTTTTAATATGAATTCAGCAAATTTTACCAAACTAATAAGAGGTGTCATTCTTTTTTCTTCTTCATGACTTGGAGTTTTCTACAACTGAAACCAAGTTATTACTCTAATATAATTATTTTTAAAGTTTTTTTCATATTAAAATGGACTTTAAACATTATAATTATTATATGTTATCCTCTAAAAAGGGAACTTAAAGAAATTGCTGTAACTAATTTGTTGTACCAAATGTTGCTATGGAATGCCATTTGGAATAAGAAAGTAATCCTTTGTCTGATAGGTCCTTGGGGTTTATGAATAAAAATATTTTTGTAACTTCAAGTAAGAACATGAACAGCAATCCACCCCACACAAATTTAGAGACAGGTGGTCTCATTGCTGCCACTCCTTTCTCTCTGGCTATTGTCTTTATAGTGAGGTAGCTTCTCATGACAATGGTGTTTCGCACCTGTGCGAATCCTGTTTCGCGCCTGTGCAGCAAATGCTGGTGTAACTGCATCAGGCTCTACAGCTGGAAACACAGTTGTTCGGTCAATATTGTTTGCATCTTTGACTCTGTAGGACTCAGAATCTAACCACAGTCAATTCAAATCATGGTGGCCCTCTTTCAATGGCCAGATTAAACGTCGCATCTGACTTTGATTACTTTACAAATCAAACCTGCAGAAGTGTCTTCCTGTGTATTTATGGTGTCACATTATTTAATAGAGTCTTCTGTCAGCTCAAGGTGCAGTTTTTAGCAGGTTTGTTAGGCTCTGTCCACTGGACAAATAATGATGAATTTCACTCACGCATTTCCTCCTAAGTTTCACTCTTGGTGAATCTGCATTGCGTTTGATTATTAGTGTAGGTAATGAATGTTGCTAAACTGAGATAAAAGGTAACTGTTTTGCTTAATGGCCATTTAGAAGGGGTCTTCATCCCTTTGCCTCAATTGTCACTATCTGTAGCAGTGGTCTTCAAAGCAGGATGCATGTCTATGTGCCAGAAATCCACAAGATGCTCCGCCAATGCAAAGAAAGAATGTATTAGAGTGTGTACACACACACACACACATCTTGTCCTTGCTATTGTGTCTCCTCCATAATGCACACGATTTATAAATGCATGCATGTGATGATGATTTAAAGAATATGTACATAATTCATAAGTAAATTAACTATCCGTAAATTTGAAGTGCATGCCAAAATTCTATTACTAATAGAGTGTACCATCTAAAATGTTTCCAGACCTTAATCTACAGCATTTCTTCTGGAATTATTTTGATTTATGAGGAGTAAACAGTAAATCCTGTTGAATTAATTACAATATTTTTGTGCAACGAAGTTTCATATTAGGTAAATGTTTAAAATCAACAATTTCACATGAACACACGATTCCAAATAAAGTTCCCTTCAAACAGTCATCAGTAGAGTCTATAACTAAATATCCGTGTCACTTTCCTTGTGCCAAATCAGTGATGGAACTAAACTTTTTGCAATTACCTTTAGATTTTTTAAGTATTCCCTGACTTCAAATCTTCATTCTTTGGTGGTAATTTTGATCTTTTGTAATAGTGAGATCATTTGAACCCAAGGCAAGGAATAAAGTGCACAGTCAAAAATCACTATTTTTCTTTTGGTCAAAAATACCATAAAGTCACTTCCATCCCAGAGCATGGACTTCCGGTTGGGATAAGATGGTGATGAATAAACACCCCAGGAAGGCAAACCATAAAAAAAAAAGTGAAGCTGCATTCTTTGAGTGACTCATACACTGGCTCTGAGAGAAATCCCACAAGCAAAGTTTTCACACTTCCCTCACCAGGAGGTCCTCACTGAGATAAACCCGTCACCTCCTCAGGTGGCAGCCTGGACACGCAGCGTTCACTTCACATGCCAGTTCCATTATTTTAAAGCATTGTCGGAAGCTTTGTTTGAATACAAAATAGACTCATTTTTTGTGCTTATAGGTGCTTACCTTGTAAGCCACCAAAAGGGCAGGGCAAAGCGAGGGGAAGAAGAGAACTAATGTTTATTTAATACCCACAACGTGCCAGGCAATAAGCATCACAGTTTTCAAGCGTAGGTTGCTCTCCCCAGCCTGTAGATGAGGAAACGTGCCCAGAGAGAGAGAGTAGACTGCGTGGAGGTCACACAGCCAGTCAGGGACAGAGACGAGCCCTCGTCTTCGGACTGTTGGGCCCCAAAGCTCTCGTCGCTCCTGCCACAGCACAGCACGCAGCATCGACAGTTCATCCCCTATGGGCACGGTGTACAAAACTCTTCCTGAAAAGGAGGAAGGATGCTAATGAGGTACTG